>CCAG010021045.1:0-12573 GCA_001077435.1 Glossina morsitans morsitans
CTTCTGTTGTGTGGTCTCCCTCATATAGGTGCTATGTAGACTCAATTGAATCTATTCAAAAGCAATTCCTGTTGTTTGCTCTTAGGAATTTGGGTTGGGATCCGTCTGCTTCTCTTCCCCCCTATGAAAATAGGTTGCTTCTTTTGTCCTTACCGTCTCTTGAAAAACGTAGATTTGTTCTTGGCGTTTGCTTTGCAATCAAATTAATAAACGGCGCTATTGACTCGCCGTCATTACTTGGAGAAATAAGTTTTAATGTTCCTACCCGCTTCTCTAGGCACTTTACCTTGGTTAAGGTTAGTCATTGTAAATATAATTATGAGCTGTTTAACCCGCTCAGAGTTGTTTGCAAGAACCTGAATAGTGTCTATCACCTTTTTTCATTATCGGACACTTTAAAGTCCATTAAAGCAACATTGCTTAATACACGAGATTTGCCAATGTCGTACTTAAACTAGCTCTTAATCCTAAAAAGTCACTACGATTCGAAAATTAATTGTTTTTAACTATTATCGGTTGCCAAGCTTATGCATGTTTGCGATGGCTTAGGGGTTCATTTGCAACTGGGTTCTGTACCGGTTGTGGGTGTGGCCTGTGCTAATTGTGTACATGCTTTTTTTTCTTTTTTCTTTTTTTTTCCTTTTATTTGTTTTATTGTACTTATACTAAGTTTTTTAATAATAATTAATTTAAGATTTACTTTAAGAGTCATTTGAACTCGACTGTCTTTTTTAGTTGAGTTTCTGTATAAGTGTAATAAATAAATAAATAAATAAAAATCAATTTCTCATCATTTTGGTTTTATGCTTATCTGGAGGAAAATTTTCAGGTTTATTAGTTACTTGACAACATATTAAAATAAATTTTTAAAGTTTATTTTTATTTTAAATTAAATAATTTTGATTTATCTGCATTGAATTCTCGCCCAACCTTTTCTTTTTCGCCCATTTGTCAATCTTTTTCCCTTTTTCGTTGTCAAATCTTTTCTTATGCAATATGTATAATATAACCCATAATAACAGCAAAAATAAGCGATGACAAATCTATTTTTATGTTTTATATTTTTTGTGTGAAATTTTTCTTTATATATTTTTATAGTTTCTTATTAAAATTGTTAAATTATCTTTGAAAATTTTTTTCTAAAAATTAAATTCTCTATATATCTTCGAGTACATTAAAATTACAACTTTTCCCGTCAGAAATATTTAATTTTGTCATTTTTGTTTATTCTCTAACAGAAGATATATCATTTTCTTTTAAATAGTTTACATGCACTTTTCTTTAAATTTTTAACTCAAAAATGTAGATCACACAATTATTCATTCCTCACGTTTCTTAGCAACCCAAAACTCTTGTAAGGAAACGTTTTGCTCCTTTATTAAAACATAAAAGTAAGTCGAGTCCACCCACACAAACGAAATCCGTCCGAAGAACAGACGAACACCGTCTTTGTTTTGACGAGAACCCGTGGCTGCTATGACTCATGTGAAATATTCGTCTTTTTATAGTAAGCCGCGAATTCGGAATTAAAAACAGAACAAGCGCGTGCGAAAAAAACTTAAGCAACAAGAAAAGTCAGGTCACCAAGCTGGTTTTTCCCGCCTACCGCTTTAAAAAAGACGATTTTGTAACCTCCACAAAATAAAGAAAATAAATAATATAAATAAAACAAAGTAAGAACAAACCCGATGGTCCAATCAATTACAAATTGTCTTGGAACGGACTCTGCAGAGGTTGATCTATACCCTGCCCCAGAAAACACCGTTACACTATTATTTTTGTGAAACTCATTCTTTTCTTTTTACCATCCCTGTCATTCCAGTACAGTCACAGTCCCTTTTTAAGTATATGGTTGCGTTCTTGTTTTACAGATGTTAATGCGTACTGCAGACAACATTTTTTAGTTCAAGTCCATCTGTGGAGGGGCCAAACGCATTGTCGACAGAAGAAGTTCTAAAACTAAAGAAGAAAGATGATACAATAAACAGAGCCAAGAAATGGGTCCGATTTCTGCGACACCACGTCACCCACTCCATGCCATGGGAATTATCATCTGCTTACGGACGCGAAATTGAAGAAATTAAAAGATTGTTAAAAGGTGTTGTACCTAAGATATGTGAACAATCAAGCAGCAACCGTCACCATGCAGACACATTTTCCATTATTAAAGCAGTACACTTAGTAAACCCTTTAAATTTTCTTTAATTTTTATTTTTTTGTTTTTGTTTATTTATTTATTTATTTACTTATACAGGAAATCCAACTAAGCCAATTCAAGCAAATCTTAATAGTGAATTTTATACCTAATTATTTTAAAAACTAGTGTACAATATATAGAAAGATGTGAGAACAGAATAATAAAAACAAAGTAGCTTATAATAATAATTCATTCATAAATAAATATGAAAGAAAAAAAAAAACATAGTACAGAGCTAGCACAGAAGCACACCCACAGCAAGAACAGATCAACGTTGCAAATGAACCCCTAAGCCATTGCAAACATGAATAAGCTTGGCAACCGACAACGTTAACAACACCATATAATTTTCGAAATAAAAAAAAATGGGAATTTAAGAATGCAAGTTAGTTTAAGTACGACATAGGTAAATCGCGTATTAAGCAAAGTTCCTTTAATAGATTTTGACGAGTCCGATATTGAGAATAAGTGATAGACGTCATTTAGGTTCCCTCAAACAACTCTGAGCGGATTAAACAGCTCATAATTGTGTTTACATTGACTAAGCTTAATCAATATAAAGTGCCTAGAGAAGCTGTTAGGGACATTAAAGCTTATCACACCAAGTAATGCGAGTGAGTCTATAGTATCATTTATTACTTTCATTAAAAAGACAACGCCAAGAATAAATCTACGTTTCTCGAGAGACGGTAGGGATAACAGAAGCAACCTTTTTTCATAGGGGGGAAGAGAGACAATCAGGTTCCAAATTAAATTCCAAAGGGCAAACAGGAAAAATTGCTTTTGAACAGATTCAATGGAATCTACACAGCACCTATAGGAGGGAGACCACACAACAGAGGCATACTCACGCATTGGTCTACCCAAACACAAGTACAGTCTTTTCGTAATGTAAGGATCATCAAGCTCTTTATACCACCTCTTTATAAAACCAAGCGTGGACATAGCTTTACTTGACGAGAGCTCAATATGCAAGTTAAAACTTAACCTTTGGTCAAATAGAACGCCTAAATCTGTGAACGAACCGACGTCCACCAACTTGTGCGAATCTATGAAATACTGAATGACTTCCTTCCTGAGAAAGAAAGTTTCTTACATTTATTCAGGTTTAGTATCATATGATTAGAGGAGCACCACGCAACCAAATTATTCAGGTCAATTTAAAGCTGATGTGATTACGATTCTATGGAAAAAGAAAAAAACAGTTTCATATCATCAGTATACATTGAGATCTGGCTGGATTTAATCACCGAAGGCAGGTCATTAATGTGTAGATTAAATAAAATAGGTCCTGATTGGCTGCCTTGAGGTACGCGAGACATCACGGGGTATTCATATGAGGTGATGAAGTTAAACAAAACCCTGAATGGTCTATTGTGCAGATAAGAGCTTATCCATTTCACTAAATAGAAAGGGAAGCCACAGGCTTGAAGTTTAAAGATATGTAATTTATGGTTAACCAAATCAAACGCTTTGCTAAAATCAGCGTATATGACATCAGTGCGAGAGTCACTAGAAAAAGCCTTGAAAACATAACAAGAAAACTCTAACAGATTGGTGACCGTAAATCTTCCTTTTTGAAAGCCATGTTGGAGTGGACAAATATACAATTTGATGACAAAGGCCAGATGCTGAGTCACAATTCCCTCGAATAGTTTAGGCAAGACACTCAACTTGGCGATGCCTCTATAGTTCTCAACAAGTTGTCTACTTCCACTTTTGTGAATAGGAATAAGAAAACTACTCCTCCAACACAAAGGCAAAACACGTAAGTTTAAGGACTGATTTGAGATAAGACCACATAGCTCGACAGCGCAAGATTAAAGTGCATATGATGGAATTCCATCACGTCCAGGCGCACAACTGTATTTTAGAGAACTCAACTCTTCAAACACGTCATCTTCAGAAATAACCAAATTAGGTATTGAAACCAAGTTAGTTATGGGATATGGGTAGTTTGCTGATAAATCGAAACCTAGCAGTCGAAAAGTTTCGTCGGAAGTATTCACCAAATAGATTTGAGATTTCAAAATCATCCGAGGACTCAGAGCCATTAAAAGAAACATGGGGGGAATGTGTGGAAATTTTTCTTTTTGAATTAACAAATTTAAAAAAGTATTTAGGATTAGCAAGCAGAGTGGATTTAATGAACTAAAGGTATGAGCTGAAGGTATCTGCAATAATATCGGTTTCCAAGCTTATGCATGTTTGCGATGACTTAGAGGCTCATTTGTAATTTGGTCTTGTGCCGGTTGTGGATGTGGCTCTGCGCTAGTTTTGTACATGCTTTTTTTCTTTTTTCCTTCTTATTTGTTTATTATACTTATACTAAGTTTTAATATTAATTAATTTAAGATTTACTTTAAGAGTTAATTGAACCAAATTATTCAACTCAATTTCAAGCTGATGTGATTGCATTTCTATGGAAAAGGAAGAAAACGGTTTCACATCATCAGCATACATTAAGATCTGACTGGATTTAATCACCGAGGGCAAATCGTTAATGTGTAGATTAAATAAAATGGCTCCTGATTGGCTGCCTTGAGGTACGCGAGACATCACGGGGTATTCATATGAGGTGATGAAGTTAAACAAAACCCTGAATGGTCTATTGTGCAGATAAGAGCTTATCCATTTCACTAAATAGAAAGGGAAGCCAGACAATGAAGTTTAAAGATAAGCAATTTATGGTTAACCAAATCAAACGCTTTGCTAAAATCAGTATTCCTTTTCGAAAGCCATCTTGGAGTGAATAAATATACGATTTGATGGCAAAGGCCAAATGCTGAGTCACAATTCGTTCGAACAGCTTAGGTAAGACTCTACTTGGCAAACCCTCTATAGTTCTTAACGAGTTGTCTACTCCCACTTTTGTGAATAGGAATAAGAAGACCATCCTTCCAACACAAAGCGGAAACACCTAAATTCAAGGTCTGCTTGAAAATATTTGGAATGACACCACATGGTTCGACAACGCATGAGTTAAGTACACATGATGGAATTCCATCAGGTCCAGACGCACAAATATTCTGAACCCTTCTAAAACGTCCTTTTCTGATATGACCGCATTATGAATTGAAACCGAATTAGTTATCGAATATGAGTAGTTTACAATTAAACCGGAATTAACAGTCGAAAAATTTCGGCGGAAGTATTAAGTAAAGAGATTTGAAGTTTCAATATCATCCGAGGACTCAGAGCCATTGAAGAAAACATGCGAGGGACTAATAGAGATTTTTCTTTTGGAGTTAACAAACTTAACGAAGTATTTAAGATTGGGAAACGGAGAGGATTTAATGAGCTGAAGGTATCTGCAATAATATTGGTGGTTGAGGGAATTAAATCTATGCCTTGCGGCTGAGTAAGCGAAATAGTCTAAAAAAGAGCCACTTTTGGAAAATTTTTTGAAAAGCTTGTTTTTCCTATTCTTGTAATATTTAATTGTCTTATTAAACCACGGGAGACACTCGCTTCGAAGTCGGGACTGTACACTAATCTCAGGGAAATTTGCAACGCAAAGATCAATTAGTCTACCATTACAATTAGGGGTACAATTGTATTGAAGTAAATTACGCTCAAATAATTCATTAAAGAACACAACAGTTCTATCAAATGTTGAAGTAGGAATCAAACTGTTAAAATTATCGCTGTAGCACCAAGTGGGTTGAGGCAAAATGAAGTCACCCAACGCTATGATAGCCATATAGTATCGGTAAGTGTACAGTGCTTGGCCACTTCACAAATGAGTGTGGCCTGTTTCTTATATATGGAGATATCCACATTTGGAAGAATATAAAAGCAAGTTACATATAGCTGTTTATTAGGAATTTTCGCTCGAATGGCAATAAGTTCAACGTCGGTAGTAGTAGGAAATTCAATTGTTGTTGGAGTTTTAGTGAAGGCCAAGCAGGAAATCTCTGCGCTCATTAAATTTAGGAAAGTAGAACGAATTTTTTAAATTAGGCGTCTAAAATTTTTATAAATGAGATATAATGTGCCTGAAGAAACATTTACTTTTTCGAGGGAGAAAGGGCTACTGCAATAGTTTTACGCTAACGTTCACTACAGACATTGTGGAAGCGCTAACTTGAATCAACGAATCAGATTTGGGAGAACTCGGAGGTGACGTACCACACGCCACGCTACGGGTTGTAAGTTTACCAGGTGGGGAAGAAAATGCTCAATATAACGACACCCATCTTAGTCTTAATTTTTTCAAACTAATCACACAAGGAGCCAAATTTTTGCTCAAATCTGAGAAAGAATTTCTCGTCTCCGTGAAGGGTTTGTGGCTACCTATGTCCCGCTTCCTAGAGTCAGGACATGACCATCGTAAATCTTTAGAGCGATCCTGGACTGCATCTGCATCGCGGTCATTAATACCAGCACACTTTGCATGGCAAAAACGTTCGCAGAGTCATCACGAGATGAATTGTTCAGATGCTGGGCCTGTTTTCACACGAACCGGTGTAAATAAACAATCCATATCAGTGAAACATGATAGAAAGAAATTATGAAGAAAAAAAAAACAAAAAGTAAAACATTCCACTACGCAAAAATTGTCAGCAAATTAAGCCAAACTTCTCCCTTTCGTTGACACTGTAAATATAAAGCGAAAGCAAAACAAACTGTACCCACAGATTAACAGAAAAGAGAGAGACTTTTACCAAGAGCTCTAATTGTTGATTGCACAAAACTAAATTGAATTTTAAGTAAATTAAATTACACACTTTATTCTTTCAAAGATTTTCATACTTTAGATTCGAATAAAGCAAAAAAGCTAAGAAATACATTAAGAAATTTAAATATTTCTTGTCTAGAATTAAAACGCGACTACAACGCGCAGGCAGAATTGCCAAACTGATATATTGTAATACATACAGTAAAAAAAAATTTTAAGAAATATGATACAAAGATATTCAATTGTAACACTTTAGTTATTTCCTTATTCACTTCGCTGCACCGCCATCTTCGATTATTTATGTCAGTACTTCAGTTCATTTGCTTGTTACTATATATTAACAAACGGCGAAAGGTGTTAGATCAGATATATACACATATGTGAATGTGGGAGAAACTAAAGTAATTATAACTCTTTAATTTCTCTTCCAGCCTTAGAAGCTTTGAGAAAGAGATCATGTTAAATCGAAAATCAGATGGGTTGGAATTTAAAATTTCCTATAGTGCAGCCTTCGTTTCACCAATTCTAATTGTTGAAAAGAAAAAGAAAAACGTAGTCGAATTTTAGATTCGCTTCGTCTTCTTTTGCTCTGTTTTTGCATGCGATCACCACATACCACCACAAAATTATTGCAAAAAAAACTTTGGTATTTTCAAGAATTTTAATTTCATGTTTAACATCGCAGGGGCCGTACTTTTAATGGCGACGAGAAATATTCGGGAAAGTCAAAAGAGAGCTCTTCGCTCTTAGTTTTCCAGTTAGGTTACACACCGCACCTTAAACGTTTCAAAGCGCCTTCAACAGTGTCATTGGCATTGATATGGAACCCGTATATATGCACGACATCATTGTCATTCGGAGTATACTAGGAGGTTGTCTGATTGAGCTCTGAGAATTTCTCTGAGGCCAATTTGAGATTTAATGAGAATTTATGTTGTTGATGTTTTATATTTAAATTAAAACATCTAGGCCATACAGTTAAGACCAACGAATAAGAGAAAGGACTTAAAATTTGGAATGGTTTCGTGCTACCGGCTATTCGCACACGAGTTAGTCGCAATGTTGAAACCACTTGCGGCGTTACGAAAAAAAAAGTAAACACAGGTTACACCACCATACATAGTACGTTCCAAATACTTAAGGCCGAACTTGCTCTTTGAACCTCTAAAACTTTTGCCACCTCTAAAAGTAAATATGTTATTTTAAGAATTATGGATAATCAAAGTTGGCTGGATGAATTTTTTTCACAACAGTTACAGACAGCATGTTCGTCGTTTCTTAGTGATCCTCAAACTTTTTAATCTTTACATATTCCTCGCTATTTTTTGTCCCGTGGTTTGAAATCGGTTCAGTCGATGCGATAACATTGCACATGCGAGAACAATACTTCAGGAATATCTTACATGCCGCCAAACAAAAGATTTCCAAGTTTCATTAAATTGATCCATACCTTGGCGCTTCAAATAGTCTTGAGGTTCAAAGCGATGACGGCCTCTTAGAACGTGCCCAAACCAAGGATCAAAAACGTGCAATATTCTTGCCAAGGAATAATACTTTGGCAAATGGTTTGTTCGACGTCTTCAGATTAGAGATTGCCTTGTTGATCCAAAGGATTTGATTTCATTTACACGCATGATTTCTTGGGAAATCTTAGCCGCAACATTGGCCACAATTCATACGTTATTGACCACAACTACTTCAACAAATAATGTCTAATTTGCCTGCAAATCTCACCCCCGCTAATATTCGTCTTACCTATTAAAAACTTGATTTGATTATACATTCACCTATTTATATATCAGCTCTATTCTTAAATTGAAAGTGCCCTTTCAATGTGACCGGTATGTTAAGTCAACGTGTAAGTTATGATTTAGGTTATCTTTCATTCATACATGCAGCAGTCACAGGTTGCCAAATACGTTTTACGTTATCTGAAAGTTAGTGCTGCTGCAAATATATATGGTGATAAAAATCTCAGCCGCTTTAAAGATTCCAGTTGAAGCGGAGACGTCGAAGATCGTAAATCCCATACAGGAATTGTTTGTTTTTATATACAGGAATTGTTGTGTTTTTATTTATATGTTGTTTTATTTATTTAGTATCAAGGTATAAAAACCGGACAAGTTAAGGTCAAAGAATCAAACTCTTCTACAAGTTTTCTTAATTTCGGATTTGTGCATTATGTCCTACGTCACTTGCGGTGCAATGATTTGATTGTACTGAACGAGTCAAATTCACTTTCCGAATCGATACGGCAGTCTACCTTGTTGGCAGATTATTGCTAATAGTTGAAACAAGGAATAACAATAAAGCAGATAATGTCGTTTAAATGGCCGAGAATTCATTTTATACTAACCGAGGATTTCTGAAATTTCATCAAGAAAATATTTAATTTTTTTGCACAATTTACATTATCCGCAATTAATTTTGGAAAATTATTTTGAAAGCAATTAACGCTCCAAACTAGCCAAGGTAAAGTGAAGTTAGAAAAGGAGAAACAAAAAAAAAAGAGACAAATCACTTATAAATTTTAAGATAAAATAATCGAAAGAACGAGCCTACATTCTCTCATGCGTGTCAAAATACCTTTTTTATCAAAATAGAACTCTTTAGCAAACACAATATTGTACATATCTTAACATATGGGATTTGTGGATCGACTGTAATATATATCTTAACCTATGGGGTTTATAGTGTATTTCTTAAACTACGGCGCCGGAATTTAACATTACAGTTCCTTATTTCTTATTTACGACATCATAAAATTATAAGTATGTGCAAAGCATATTATGTGTCTTTTTTTGCAAAAGTACGTCTTTAGTTTATCTCATGTTTACATTGTGTGGTTTAAATTGGTTGTTGTAAAACCCTTTTAAGGAATTGTTAATTCTAATAGTTTACTCCGTTTCCTGCAATGATTTCATAAGTTACAGCATATTGTTTTTGGTTCTCTTATGAGTTTGGTTCAAGTCCGTAGTTTCTAAACGTAAAGAATTGATCTGTTTAAAATTGTTTTGTAAAGTTGCTTTATTTTTCTAACGCCTAAATTTCCTCCATGTGGACCGTTATGGAATTTTTTTAAACAATTTGTATTATTTAAGTTTATCTAAAACTCTTTGAGGAGCTTTATATAAAATTATAACATTTTTAATAATTGGCCATTATAAGTTTTATTTTGTTGAAACATGTTAAATTTGTTCCTAAATCCATCTTCTTTTATGAATGTAAACATTATATCATCCTTGTTTAGTGCTACTGTAACTAATAATCTCTTTCGCTAATTTTGATGTCAGCCTTTGATCCCAGTCTTTGATAGTTTCAAATTTAACTTTTTGTAAATTATCATAGTAGCCCTCTAGTAGATGTGTTTAGCATGGGCCGATATCTGTTACTGCTTGTAGTAAGGTATCAATTCCGTGTTCTTCTATTTTCCTAATCTTCTACTGCATATGTCTGCACATCTGTTATTGTAGTGGTTGTCCTCGTAGTTTCCTTCCATTTTTTGCTTTTCGTTATACCCTTGGTTTCTGTTAGAATGTTATAATGTCTTTTGAGTTGTCCTAACTTGCGTAAAAATTATTATTTCTGTTGTTATTAAAATTGTTATGATGATATCTGTTATTGCAGTAGTTTCTATTATTAATATTGTTGATTTTTCTGTAGTTTTAGGCTTATATTTCTTCTGTCTTAACTTTTTAATATTTGCTATAATCTCATCTACTGAGATGTTATCTATTCTTTCCACCATATAAAAGTGAAACGCGTGGTCTTGTAGAGAGCTTTTGGTGATTAGTGGCTCTCAACTATTTTCTAATCCTTTGGCATGTTTAATAGAAGTCACAGAGTCCTTGCCTTAGCCAGCTTAAAAAATTTTACTTTTTTTTTAATTTGCCCGGCTTCGGAACGCGCCAAGACAGTGAGGTTTGCAAAAATACAGTTCGGTATTCCTCTAACTCAATAAAATTGGTCGGATATGAGATGAAATTTTAAAAAGAAAATTATATTGAAGTGCTTTCTTGGCCTCAGAAACACAATCAAAAATAGATATAGATGTTTATTGATATGCCACGGATAGGTTTTCACAGTAAAACTATCGTTGTGCACGTTAAATCACAATCTATAACTATCGATTAGTCAAAATGAGAATTAGAGCTGTGGTTACCTTCATTTGGCCTGAGTAGCCCAGCTGACGTGTTACAACAAAAAAAGAAGTATACAAAAATATATCTAGTGCCAATAGTGTTATACCTGACCCGTCTGTCTGTTATATTATCCAAATGAACTCATGTATGTATGTATGTTTGTGTCGTCTATCACCCAAGTGTCAAAATTCACAGTCATTAAAAACGTCTTTGTTTATAAAAAAAAACTTATTTCACAATGAAAAAATAATTATCTCACATGTGCAAATGGATGAAGTCAATTGTACGCTCATAATGAAAAATCTCCTTCTTTTATTTTTTTTAAAAATTTATGTATTTGTTTATAAGTTCTCTTCGATTCTTCTTTTCAGATAGGTCCTACTAAAGGGTTATTACCAGCCACAACTTCAACCTATGATGGCAAAGGTCTATTAATGTAATAATACTGAACTAAGGATAAACAAATGTCCAGTAAATAATCCTTTTAAATTGTCCATATGGCCATACAGATTGCGCACAGATAAATCATTTGTGTTTGTGCATACAAATAGTCATTTAGCGATTTTCTTATTTCTATGATAATGTTGCCAACTGTCTAGTGCCGCTAATATACGCCAAATATAATTAATAAGATTAATTTGTTGTACGCGATATGAACATTTTTTTATATTTCTGTTAATTAATATTGCATATTTGGTATACATTATTGCTTATGCATACATATAATGTTATAAAAAGTACCCTTTGTGATTTTACGTTTTTTGTCCGAATCGTTCTGAGAGTAAATTCGTACGAATGCGTCGAATTTTGATTTTGAGAACAAGCCAGGCGTTATTTATAATTCCTAATATTTTTTACGCGTTAATTAGTTGGAAAGGCTTATATCTCCAAATCTTTAACGGTCTTCCTGGTCTTGTCCGTTCGAATATTACGCTTCAACTGTCCTGACTTGATTGACTTTGCCTTCTACAAATATTATACTTAAATACTCTTTTACAAGCAAATTACCTAACTTCATTATGATATTTTCGGTTTGACCCCTTTTCCCGCGAATTGTTGTTAATCTCTCGGGAATCGACAGCTTCACTTTATGACGTCACCATATAAGTCTACCTTTATTACGTTTTTATGCCCTTTGCTACTTCTGGTGCAAAGGGTTTCTTGATGTATCTAACACCCAGGAGAAACCGATATAGAGTTTGTTCGTCTGTCCGTGCTATATTGTGGTGTGCAATCTACGGGTGGCAATGCTTGAGATATTTTGACGAAATATGATATGTTTTGGCCCAAGGACGCACGCTATTAAAAATGTTCATAATTGGACCACTTTTAAATGATATTTCGATTTTGCTTTTAGCTTAGATACTTTATTTCAGCTGGTAAAATAAGCAGATATTCTCAAACGGAAAACTGTAAGATACACTATTTTACAGGTCACTTTATAAAATTCTGAGCACTGTACTTCTGATTACTTCTTTAACTGTAAGGCAGTAACACAATGTTAGTTGAAGGATACAATTTATCTTCCGACTTTTAGTTCACTAAACTTAAAG
>CCAG010021046.1:0-25710 GCA_001077435.1 Glossina morsitans morsitans
CGCGTGGTCTTGTAGAGAGCTTTTGGTGATTAGTGGCTCTCAACTATTTTCTAATCCTTTGGCATGTTTAATAGAAGTCACAGAGTCCTTGCCTTAGCCAGCTTAAAAAATTTTACTTTTTTTTTTAATTTTGCCCGGCTTCGGAACGCGCCAAGACAGTGAGGTTTGCAAAAATACAGTTCGGTATTCCTCTAACTCAATAAAATTGGTCGGATATGAGATGAAATTTTAAAAAGAAAATTATATTGAAGTGCTTTCTTGGCCTCAGAAACACAATCAAAAATAGATATAGATGTTTATTGATATGCCACGGATACGTTTTCACAGTAAAACTATCGTTGTGCACGTTAAATCACAAAGGCTTATATCTCCAAATCTTTAACGGTCTTCCTGGTCTTGTCCGTTCGAATATTACGCTTCAACTGTCCTGACTTGATTGACTTTGCCTTCTACAAATATTATACTTAAATACTCTTTTACAAGCAAATTACCTAACTTCATTATGATATTTTCGGTTTGACCCCTTTTCCCGCGAATTGTTGTTAATCTCTCGGGAATCGACAGCTTCACTTTATGACGTCACCATATAAGTCTACCTTTATTACGTTTTTATGCCCTTTGCTACTTCTGGTGCACAGGGTTTCTTGATGTATCTAACACCCAGGAGAAACCGATATAGAGTTTGTTCGTCTGTCCGTGCTATATTGTGGTGTGCAATTTACGGGTGGCAATGCTTGAGATATTTTGACGAAATATGATATGTTTTGGCCCAAGGACGCACGCTATTAAAAATGTTCATAATTGGACCACTTTTAAATGATATTTCGATTTTGCTGTTAGCTTAGATATTTTATTTCAGCTGATAAAATAAGCAGATATTCTCAAACGGAAAACTGTAAGATACACTATTTTACAGGTCACTTTATAAAATTCTGAGCACTGTACTTCTGATTACTTCTTTAACTGTAAGGCAGTAACACAATGTTAGTTGAAGGATACAATTTATCTTCCGACTTTTAGTTCACTAAACTTAAAGCTTGTTTAAAAAATGCAACTTGCTTTATTTATTATTCTTACATTGCAAGAGCATTGCGCATTGCGTAGTTTTTTTATCCCAAATATTTTTCAAGAGGACTTGCACTCGAGGCCAAATATATTATCCCGTTGTTTGACCAATACGTAAAGAAAATTAAACAGTGTACGAAAAAATTTTAATTTGTGAATGTACTGAATAATTTTCATTTTTCAATCTTGTTTATCTTAAGAGTAATAAGGAGAAAACGTCAAAATATAGTAGAATCAATATTTTTGTGACGTGGTTTTTTTGTTTTTGAACATGACGATTTGGCTGCTCCCATAAAGTACATTTAGAAACTTCGCTCGTTCTGTGAAAAGGAAAAATATTTAGTGGGCTACAGCAACGGCAATTCGCCGGAACTTAGCAGTTTTTGGTTAGAAACTCGAATGATCATGATAAAAAGTATGTGTACGGTATGGATACACGAACCTACAACATCGACGATATAGTTAAATAACGATAGAAGCCCCATTGTGGGTGAAGTCGGTCGGAGGTGATGTATTATATTTTGTTCCAAACAAATTAAACTACCATTATTGATATAATCGTGGCAATAAATGGGCGCAATATCGATATGTAGGTATGAATTCGAAATTTTCCTGAGGTGTGGGGAAAAAGTAATAACTTTTGATGCATAAGCAAGTTTATTCATATTGTTTTAAATATATGCATTTTTGGCTACAAAAAGGAGGACCAATTTGCATTTCCAACAATAAAACCCTATCTTCACAAATCCATTTTAGTTGCCGGCAAACTCTAAACACCCGTTATAGTATTTTTGTCACAAATTCAGTTCAGTCGCATGAAAAAATAATTATGCTTGCTGGTGACAACAAAATGACGGTAATGAGAACGGCGTACTGCATTTTAAAACGAAAATTTTGGATTTTACATTGGTGGGTACACAATATGTGCCAGGCTTACAATGCAATTTAATACACGAATCTGTAAATGAAAGCGTAGAAGAAGCAAAACCAGTTGGAAAAATATCGATGTCAACTAAATGATTGCATACTGAAAAATGTGGAAGACCCAAGAATAAGAATAATACTTAGGATTGATTTGTGCTGACACCATCTCTCTCTGTACTAACAAAAATAGCTGAAACTTTCTGCACGCGGAATATAGTTCTATGTTAAAAAGCGAAAGATAAATGAAAATGGCACCTTTGGGAAGGTTAAGGTCGGAATAGGGGGGAATTGGGGGGATGGCCCCTAAAATATGTAATGAACTCTACTGAAACATTTTCGCGAGGCCTGAAATATGAAACCACAACGTTGATTTTTGCTCAAGCAGCTGAATACGACTTGCATGTTGATCAAAGGAATGTGACCGCAGCATATTTGAATGGTGATCTCGAAGAAGAGATATATATGGTTCAACGAGAAGCGTTTGTAAATGTCGAATAATTAAGTAAAATTCTGGAATTGACAACGAACCTATGTGGTTTAAAAAATAAAGCAGTGGAATATGAAGCTTGATAGGAAAGAATGTCGGTTTCTCCCAATATGTGAGTGAGCTCTGTGCTTACACAAAAACCATGTCAACAAAATTAACATAAGAACAATTTATGTGGGTGGCACGATTATTGCAAGCATCGACAACGACGGTGTGCATCTGATAAAACAACAGATTACGTGAATATAGTCGATAAAGGACCAGAGAATAATATGTTAGTTAAGGAAATAAAATTAGCAGGATTTGCTAGGAAAAACATATAGCAAAGTTACTTGAATAATTTCTAATGGAAAATTGTCGATAGCAAAGCCATTTGTCGAAGGACAACAAATAAAATATGATCCCAATGCATGCAAAGAAGTAAATCACATTGATTATCAATTAACTATTGGTTTACTCATGTATTTAGCACTATGCACACGGCTGTCATGAATTCTCTGTGCAAGCTTGCCCAACGGAACAATGAACCACACAGTGGATACTTAGCAGCAGTTTGAAGCATATTAATGTAGTTAACTTCTGCAATTGCTAAGCAGCTATATTATCGCAAAATCAATAAACCAACCGAGCGTTACGTAGGTGCTAATTTTGGTGGTGGTGGTACTGATCGCAAGTCGTATAGAGATTACATTTTCATTTTAGCTGAAAGTGCTTTTCTTACGAATTATGGAAACAGTATATCGTTGTTCCACAGAAGTCAAATAAATAGGAATTACTTCAGCAGTAAAAGAAACAGCGTACTCGCGCAAATTGTTGGAGTGAACTATTCCAAGTAAACTATTTCTTAGCAATGACTATCAAAAGTAACTGTTACTAATTTAATAAGGGCCCAGATTACCGTTCACGCAGCAAATATATTCATATGCATATACGCGTTGTGTACAATACTGGTGGAAATGAATGACATACTGGAATATTCAAAATATTTTTACAAAAAACCTCCCAAAATGATCTTATAACAATGTGTTGGAAACTTATTTTGAAAATACTTATTAAGTTTTCTAAATTTTTTTGGGGGGATGCGTTATAAGATCAAAAACAAGACTCTTTCCTTTGTCAACGAACACATAATGGAATAAATGGAGCTATCTTCCAAAACTCTTACGGTTATTAGCGGTTTACTCTTAAAGACAGGAACTTCAGAAAAATCACCTATCAAGCCGTTTCGGATAGGTAGTTTGAACTCCAGAAATTAGGGGTTTTGGGTTTTTAAATTCCATCTTCTTCACACGTTTATTCAAAGCTATTTTTATTGAAATCTTTAGAAACACCTAATAGCATCCTGCCTGTCGGTTTAGAAGTCGGAGCCAAATTCCACAATTTCTTTTTACTTGAAAACACTTTAAATCACTGTGGTGGTAAACGTGTCTTTTGTTTATGAGCTTCAGAATGACATACCTTATTACGAGTATTTGATATCTAAAAGGTACTTAAACGTTCCATAGCAACTTTCTAGGTTTTTTCGAATACCTAATACTATAGAACAAACTATGGTTACAATGTCCCTATCCGAAGATTTTGGAAACAATACAATGAGAACTATAACTTGATCGAGTTTAGCGTGAGTGCTTCTACCATAAGGTCGAAGATTGTTAAACGCTTGAACACTCTATAATAAAAGGCTTTACTTGTCCTAGTTGGGTATTAACTGAATCGTAGTTGTTTTACTTTAAAATCTTTTTTTTTGTTTGGGGTTAAATTTATGATGTCTGTAATGATTGCCTGTATGCTACTTATGTTGGTTGAAACGCACAAACGATTTCGTTGACTCGCCTGTTTTGTCAAATGAGATGGACGTTCATCTTCCTTTTATAAAGCTTAGCCATTACAAGTTTAATAACGAACTTTTTAAGCCACTTACGGCACTCTATAAATATTAAATAAAAAGAAAATTAGGTTATGTTTCCATCCAATCCCATAGCTTCCATTAAAAGTGCTTTGTTTAATCCCTGTGCTTTCGTTTTCTACTTCAGGCTTTGAGACATACGTAAAAAAAACACAAAAATCACTTTTATGGGATTGAAGATGTGCTTCGTTCCCTCCTAAAGTCTTCATTTTTCAGGAGTCATGAGCAGAACCAAAAGTTGTACGATAGTAATCGAATGTTAATTTTGCTTTGCTTCAGCATCATTAAAAATTTTAATAGAGACTTGCCCAATTATTTCCAACATTGCCAATAATAATCGATATTTCTCATTCTTGTATGTTTTAATCAGTTCTTTCATAGAAACAAATAACAATAATTGCTAATTGAATATTTAATAAAGAGAACCAGTCACTGAACCCAACGCTTTCGAAACAAGTCAACAGATCTTCCATATGTGTGTACTTACCGCAAACATATGCATGTTCCGTTTTCTCCTCTTTTTATTTTCTTATGACTATTAGTAAATTTCATACATTTTACTGTTATAGGATATATACATATACAACTGTATATATATTTATTTTCGATATGTGGTAAAGTTTAGTCTTTCTTCTAGTTTCTATTCATTTTATTTAATAATTTTCGCAATCTTTCTTTTCTATGTTTCCGGTAGGTAAGGCAGGAGTCTGTTTCCGAAAAATTTATAAAATAAAGACACTTTTATCTTTGGTCGTATAATAACACATTTAATATCATTTCCCTGATGAGAGATAGTAACGATGGGGATAGACCTATAGATGTCGAAAATATGAATTAGAATGGTGCGGTTCTTTCTTCATCGGTTGAAAAAGTTTCGGTCTTACCATTTGACAAACTGGAGATTGCTGGGATGAACGTTGTTAGTACATCGTAAAGATGTGGTTTGGAAGTAGCTGCGTCAGTCGCTTTGTGAGGCATACCTGACCCAAGGAACGGGTTGTAGTCTAAAGAGCATGCGCTTGCTGATTCATAGAACATTCAAATCTGGATGAGGATCTAGGAGGTGCATCCACATTTTTATCGTCATTTAAATCAAAGCAAAGTGTTATCGCTTCAGTAGTTGTGAAGGGGAAAAGCTGGTGATTAATTCGGCTATCTATCTTCGTTTTCCGCTTTGGCGCCCAACGATCGTGAATTACATCCGGCAAAGAGTATCAGAGGATGAATAGTCAAGGATAACGGTTTTTAAATCCGATGTTACAAGAGAAAGGGACAATGTGCCTTTTAAAATTTTGTGCCCGCCGGGGTTGTTTGTGTGCCTGGTAAGCATCATATTCTGACCAGGAGACTTGGTCAAAGAGTATGCTAGAAGGAAAACGGGTAAACTGCGAATTTCGGATGCTATATCAAAATAATAGATGGTTAACATCCTAATTTTAGGATATTATATCAAAATGTAAGGGGTCTTACAGCGAAATTACGTGGTTTATTAGAAGCATAAATTGTTGGCTACATATACAATATTCTTAGTCTACTTTAGAATCAAGAGTTGAGCTTTTATGATATACTCAAAACGATCATACCAACAATATCACACCGTTTATTAATAATTTTAAAGCTGTATATACCAAGCTCAGGAAATACATTGTATAAAAAAATTAATAATGCACAATAAAAAACAAGTAAAAGTTTGGCAATAAGTGCAACATTTAAGGGTTTTACAGGAATCCGTAGCCACGTCGAGAAATTTATAGTAATCATTGTAAATTTCGCAAAGGACACGAAAATTATAATGAAGGTGTTAGTTAGTGCGGCATTGTGGTAACCTAATTGGTATATAACGCCAAGTACATCTTGCATTACAAAAAACTTTACTAAGTAATTCCGCCCTGTATCAACTTAGCCATAAATAAAATACCTAAGCACTCACGTCTTTTCTCTAGCGTGGGAAGATGGGTTAGCTTTAATTTAGGGAGGGAGGATTTGTTAAGACTCCCATCTTAAACCACGCAGCGCCAAGAGCACAAAGTTTCTTTGCACCGATTCAACGGCATCGATGTGGTACGTACAGTTGGGAACCCAAATAACTAAGGCGTGCTCTGACGTCAGCCTAGTTAAGCCGCAATTAAGTCGCTCAATCTTGTAAAGATCATCAAATACTCTACACGATCTTTTCCTGAATCCTAAAAGTGATTAAAGATATGCTTCTAATTTGCGATTACAGATAACCTCTGGATCTTTATAAGTAGACATGTCATCAGGCATGTGATCACCGATATAATAGATCCTAGGTAACCTTTCACGCCACGAAAAGGACAGCTTCTTATCCTTTTACAAATTTAGCATGCTCTTTGTCAAACACTAAGAGGCTACTCTTCCGGATCTGACTGCAACAAACCCACATTCACAATAGAATCTAACGAAAATAATATTTTAACTTCAACGGAGTTCATCAGAATTCTTGTATTACGCACGTAGGTTGGAAGGACATTAATAAATAGAAAAGAGAAGAGCGAACCTAAGTGACGCCCTTAGGCAATGCCGGATGATGCAGAAATATACCAAGGAAAAGCTGAGTTAAACAATACTTTTGCTTTCGTCCAATAAGATAAGATTTAAACCAAGAGACCAAGTTTCCTGAGATTTAAGATTGAAAAGTCGTAGGTTATGACTGACTTTATCGAAAGCTTTCGAAAAGTCACAGCAGCTTTTTTTAGTTCTGGAACAGCCTCATGTATACAGCAATTCAATAAGTTTGTAGAAGTTCCACATGAGAAGGTATGCTTGCAGCTTGATAAATAGACGGATTACTGGAGCGAGTGTCGCAACTACTAACGATTAAACCAGAACGCTTGGTTTTGTAATTGTTCTATAGTTTTCAATGCCCTCTCTGACACAACTTTTATACTATGGTATAAAAAAATTCGTCTTCCAAGCTTTAAGAAAACTATCCTTCTGTGAGCTATTATTGAAAATGAACAATCCAGCACATAAACGGAGAAAAGAAAACGATACTGCATCTGGCCCAGTAATAGAAAAGAATTTAAGGTTGAGAGAGAGGAAAGAACTTTCCCTTCCAGAACCACAATCCGAGGCAAGATGTCAAACGACTCAATCAGATTATCCGGCTTATGATCGACATTGCAATACGATATTTCGAAAAACGCACCAAACAAATTAATTATTGACGAAAGGCTTGGCAGTTACCATAATATATAAAAGAAGAATAATTCCTTATTTTAGGCTTTAAATTAAGGAAATTATAAAATTTCCCAAGATTTTTTAGCAGTCGACCTTTTTAATTTCCGATGTAACTAAATTAGCATTTACCCTTTAAAGAATTAAATTCGCGACTTGTCCAAAAACAAGAAAGAAGTCAGCTACTGGTCCACTGAGTTGATACCTTTCTATTCTTCTACGCTTTTCCTTCCTTATCGTGCTTAAGTGACTGTTGACCCAAACAGGAGAACCTCGCTGCGCTTTATCAGGAACAATAAGCGCAGACAATGAGATAGCAGGAAATGGCTGTTTGCACAACTTTCGTTCTGTCAAAAATAGTGTATGTCCAAGTGTGTTATAGTTGGCTCTACTAAACAAATACTTATAATTAGGCAGAGTTAGCTTACCAGAGTTATAGGTAAGCATACCATTCATTGCAAATAATTACATAGGATGGTGGACATCCTCAGGAAATACAAAAGAATCTGTCCGAATTACTTTAAAAATAGCTTCATTGGAGTACGTCAAATCGAGTAATCTACTGTCAATATTGGCTGCTCAATTTAACTACTGAAAACGCAGACTGCAGATCTTGACGAAAACCTCAGTAAGTATATGCGGGTAAGAAGATGGAATAAAGTATTCCAGCTCGTCATAAAAACACCATGAGACATGAGGGATAATGAAATCATCTCAAGCAACTACTTTATCCCACGGTTTCAAACGACTGGCAATCTGTTGAATTAATTGCAAATGCGAGAATGAACAAGTGAGATATTAGCTATATAGCCTTAAGTTGTAAGAGAACGAAAATAAATTCAGCATCGGTAACAATCAGAAATAACACCAGCGATGACGGTGTAGAGTTCTTGACAGCAATTAGAACGCCTCCTCCTCCCTTTTCCTATCATATCTGCATATCCGATAGACGGAGCGTAGAATTTTAGCATCATTAACACACGGCTACAGCAATATTTCAGTGAATATTACAACTTCTTAAACAGATTCGAGTATTACATAATTTGGTATTGAGACCCTTAACGTTTTGATACACAAATGACAAGGCGGTATTTAGTTTTTTAAGTCACCTGTGATAACTCGCTTAACATACTTTGGGACGGTAGGTATTCCTTTACAGAGACGCCTGATGGCCAAAACTTTTACCTGTCAACTGGTCGAATATTTCTTGTGGAACAGAAATTCTAAAGAATGATATACCCTGACTGTGAGACTCATTCAATTTGAATAGACTTACGCTAACTACATCAATATCAGGTAATTTACATTAAATGTAACTCCTAATATTACACAAGGTAGTACGAGATGCGAAACGTGAAACAAAAATAAGCTACAGTACAATATATTATTTGTGTATATATATGCGTATACAAACATGCACCTAATTGCTTTGCAATATGGTATTGAGCAAACCATGGTATACATATATGTACAGATAATAATCGTGTATTAAACTATCAAAGTGTATACTTATAGGCATCCATAGGCACACATTTGCTTCTATATATAAATATGACAGTTTCTTTTGTGCATACGCGTATATTCTTATACTTAACTTTCATTTGTTCTTATATATATGCTGGATTATTAACATTTACGCCTATATGCTAAAGCAACATATTGAAATGTGCTTATTATTTGCGGCTTAGCTGTTACACTTTTTAGGTATCGACTCGAAGCACCCACATTTCCGAAGTATATACATTTATTTTCTTATACTTGGTAACATGTTTAAACATGAAATTGATTTTTGCTCGTTTCTCATGCCTATGTACTAAAGCAATACATTGAATTTTTCCTATTATTTGCTGCTTAACTTTTGTGCTTATATCCATATTACTTTGAAATCTATACGATTATCTTCTTCTATCTGCAAACATGCTTCAATAAGCAATTGTTCTTATATATGCCTACTTATTTATGCATACAAATATACCTTGAATAATTCTTATGCTTACACGAATCCATATGACAACATGTCTAGAATCTTCCGTAGGTCATAATATTCAATATCATAAGGATAGCCAACAACATCGGTAACAGTTTGGCTAGCGTGTCGTTCTATAAAAAACTCGGCAAAGAAATTCGAAATCATTTGCGGCTCAGACATTTCTAGATCACCCAGAAGCATATTTTTTTTTTTTTTACTTTTCTACACGTGAAACTCAACTAAAATTAACAGTCGAATTCAATTGATTCTTCGCTGTAAATCTTATACTAATTAATATTAAAAACAAGTATAAAGTATATAAGGAGAAATAAGGAAAAAATAATAATAATAATAATTATTAAATAATAATTCATGTATATATATATAATAACAATAATAATAATTATTAAATAATAATTCACGTATATATAAATAAGAAGAAAAAATCATGTACACAACTACACAGAGCCAAACCCACAGCCAGTGGAGAACCACATTGCAGGTGAAACCATACCATGGCAAACGTGCAAAGGCATGACCACTGTCACAGTAAACAACACCAATTAATTTTCGAATCATAATGAGATATTAAAGTTGGAAGTTAGTTTAAATACAACATAGCAAATCGAGCGTATTAACTAAAGTTATTTTGATAGACCTTATAGAATCCGAAGTAGAGATTAAGTGATAGACGTCATTTAGGTTCCTGCAAACAACTCTGAGCGAGTTAAACAGCTCATAATTATATTTACATTGAGTAAGCTTAACCAAAATAAAGTGCCTAGAGAAGCGGAAATTAAAACTTATTTCTCCAAGTAATGACGGCGAGTCAATAGCATCATTTATTACTTTCATTACGAAGGAAACGCCAAGAATAAATCTACCTTTCTCAAGAGACCAACCAAGCAACCAATTTTCATAAGGGAGAAGAGAGACAATCGGATCCCAACCCAAATTCTTAAGGGCAAACAGCAAGAATTGCTTTTGAACAGATCCAGTTGAATCTATATAGCGCTTATAGGAAGAACTCCACGCAACAGAGGCATACTCGAGTTTAGCCAAACACATGTGTAGCCTTTTCGTAATGTAAGGATCATCAGACTCTTTGGACCACCTCTTTATAAAACCAAGCGCGGATCTAGCTTTGATTAACGAGAGCTCAATATGCAAGTTAAAAAAGAGAAAGGTGAAAGAGAACGCCTAAGTCTTGGAACGAATCGACGTTCTCCAACTTGTGCAAATCTATGAAATACTGGGTAATGAATGACTTCCTTCTTGAGGAAGAAAACTTCTTACATTTATTTAGGTTTAGTATCATATGATTAAAGGAGCACCACGCAACCAAATTATTCAGGTCAATTTAAAGCTGATGTGATTACGATTCTATGGAAAAAGAAAAAACAGTTTCATATTACCAGTATACATTAAGATCTGGCTGGATTTAATCACCGAAGGCAACTCATTAATGTGTAGATTAAATAAAATAGGTCCTGATTGGCTGCCTTGAGGTACGCGAGACATCACGGGGTATTCATATGAGGTGATGAAGTTAAACAAAACCCTGAATGGTCTATTGTGCAGAGAAGATCCATTTCCCTAAATAGAAAGGGAAGCCACGGGCTTCAAGTTTAAAGATAAGTAATTTATGGTTAATCAAATCAAAGTCTTGAAAACATAACAAGAAAACTCTAACAGATTGGTGACCGTAGATCTTCCTTTCTGAAAGCCATGTTGGAGTGGACAAATATACAATTTGATGGCAAAGGCCAGATGCTGAGTCACAATTCCCTCGAATAGTTTAGGCAAGACATTCAACTTGGCGATGCCTCTGTAGTTCTCAACAAGTTGTCTACTTCCACTTTTGTGAATAGGAATAAGAAAACTACTCCTCCAACACAGAGGCAAAACATGTAAGTTCAAGGACTGATTTGAGATAAGACCACATAGCTCGACAGCGCAAGATTAAAGTACAAATGATGGAATTCCATCACGTCCAGGCGCACAACTGTATTTTAGAGAACTCAACCCTTCAAACACGTCATCTTCAGAAATAACCAAATTAGGTATTGAAACCAAGTTAGTTATGGGATATGGGTAGTTTGCTGATAAATCGAAACTAGCAGTCGAAAAGTTTCGTCAGAAGTATTCAGCTAGCAGATTTGAGATTCCAAAATCATCCGAGGACTCAGAGCCATTAAAAGAAACATGGGGGGGATGTGTGGAAATTTTTCTTTTTAAATTAACAAATTTAAAAAAGTATTTAGGATTAGCAAGCAGAGTGGATTTAATGAACTAAAGGTATGAGCTGAAGGTATCTGCAATAATATCGGTTGCCAAGCTTATGCATGTTTGCGATGACTTAGAGGCTCATTTGCAATTTGGTCTTGTGCCGGTTGTGGGTGTGGCTCTGCGCTAGTTTTGTACATGCTTTTTTTCTTTTTTCCTTCTTATTTGTTTATTATACTTATACTAAGTTTTAATATTAATTAATTTAAGATTTACTTTAAGAGTTAATTGAACTCGACTGTCTTTTGTTTTAATCGAGTTTCATGTCTAAGTGGAATAAACAAATAAATAAATAAATTACATATGGCTGAACTTAATCAACGAAGGGAGATCATTGTTGCACAATATAAGCAGAAAGGGTCCTAAATGGCTACTAGAGAAAGCCACTAGAGCAAGCCTTGCAAATATGGCAAACAAAATCATCCGAGGAATCAGAGCCATTAAAAGAAACATGCGAGGGATGTGCAGAAATTTTTCTTTTTGAATTAACAAATTTAAAGAAGTATTTAGGATTAGCAAACAGAGAGGGTTTAATGAACTGAAGGTATCTGTAATAATAATGGTGGTTGAGGGAGTTAAATCTATGCCTTGCGGCTGAGTACGCGAAATAGTCTAGAGAAGAGCCACTATTTAAAAATTTCTTGAACAGCTTGTTTTTCCTATTCTTATAATTCCTAATTGTCGTATTAAACCACGGGGGACACCTACCTCGAGGTCGGGACTGCTTCAGCGGAACAGATCCGGCAATAGCTAGATTTAATGTATTGTAGAACGATGAAAATAAGCTTTCTATACTCCCGGTTGAGAAGTCAAGCCTCATATGTGAAAGATGAAACTTTAGCAATACTCTATTGGTTTTATGAAAATCATAATATTTGCTGGAAAAGGTTGGGTTTGGACTATTGAGGCAGTTCAGCGAACCGTCATACTTGTGATGAAAAGAAATACACAATGCTGGATGATAAGGATCCTTAGGTAAACTAAAAGATTGACAACGATTTACATTAATCTCTGGAAAATTGGCAAAGCAAAGATCAAGCAGTCTACCATTACAATTAAAGGTACAGTTATATTGACCTAAATTATGGTTAAGTAATTCATTAAAGAACCCTATAGCTCTATCAGATGTTGAAGAAGGAATTAAACAGGCAGAATTATCACTGTTACACCAAGTGACTTGAGGCAAGTTGAAATCTCCCAACACAACGACAAAATCAGTAGGTCTAGACTGCTTGGCCACTTCACAAATGAGGGCAGCCTGCTTCTTCTGGTTGAGGGAGTTAAATATACGCCTTGCCACCGAGTAAGCGAAATAGTCTAAAGAAAACCCATTTTTCGAATATTTTTTGAAAAGCTTGTTTTTCCTATTCTTATAATATCTAATTGTCCTATTAAACCACGGGGGACACCTGCTTCCAGGTCGGCGCTGCTTGATCGGAACAGATTCAAGAATAGCTAGATTTAATGTGTTGTAGAACGATGACAATAAGGTTTCTATACTTCCGGTTGAGAAATCAAGCCTCATACGTGAAAGATGATATTTTAGCAATACAATATTGATTTTATGAAAACCATAATATTTGCTTGAAAAGTTTGGATTTGGGATGTTAATGTAGTTCAACGAACCATCATACTTGTGATGAAAGGAAATGCACATTGCTGAATGATAAGGATCCTCAGGTAAACTAAAAGGTGGACAACGATTTACACTAATCCAAGGAAAATTGACAAAGCAGAAATCAAGCAGTCTACATTACAATTAGGGGTACTGTTGTATTGAACTAAATTATGGTCCAACAATTCGTTAAAGAACAGGACTGCTCTATCAGATGTTGAAGTAGGAATCCAACAGCCAGAATTATCACTGTTACACCAAGTGACTTGAGGCTAGTTGAAGTCTCCCAATGCAACGACCAAATCGGTGGGTCTAGACTGCTTGGCCACTTCACAAAGGAGGGCAGCCTGTCTCTTATATATAGAGATATCAGAATTTGGGGGAATGTAGGAGTAGGTTATAAATAGCTGTTTACTAGGCATTTTCGCTCGAATGGCGATAAATTCAACGTGAGGAGAAGTGAAAAATTCTATTGAATTGGACAGGACTGACGCAGATATGGCAATTAGTACACCACCGCCAATGCGATTCAATCGATCATTTCTGGAAACCTGGAAAGAATTACGGAAAAGTTCCGACGAATATAGATCAGGTTTTAACCGAGTTTCAGTGAAGGCCAAACAGAAATCTCAGTGCTTACTGAATTTAGGAAAGTAGAATGAATTTTTGAATTTAGGCCCCTTACATTTTGATAAATGAAAGATAATGAGCCTAAAGAAACAGTTAGTTTTTTGAAGGCGACAAGAGTATTGCTTTGGAATTACGGGGACGATCTTGGGGGATAAATTCTTTAATTAAGGATCCCACTGGCCACAGTGGTTTATTTAACAATATATCACTGTTTTCAGTCGGAACTAGCGCTTTAAAAAATGAGATTGCTCTAGATTGGGAAGGAGCCAATACGGAAATTCTAACGCGCTTTAAGTTGACTGATGGGACTTTCGCCGCCAGATGGCTTTTTATGCTATCCACCGATGTTTCAGGTGCCAGTCTGGACACAAATATTGCTTTCTGCCCTCAAGCGAGTGTCATTACTACTAGGAATAGCAGGGTTCACGGCTGGGGCGTTATGAGATGGAGAATATTGAGAGGATTACCACACTTGCACGAACAGCTTGAGCTACATGCCCGGTTTGGTGACCAGCGTTCACACTCGAACAGCCAGGGGGAGAAGATGATTTATTTTGCTCTTTATTATTTTTAGTCGTTGATGCCTAATTAGAATGAGCGACGGCACTGGGAGAAGATAGCCTTGCCACTTCAACATAACTTAAAGCAGAAGGATTTGCCGGCTTGTTTGTAACTATTTTGTTTCCGACCGACGCAGCAGTATCGGAAACGCTGACTTTCGTTGTAGAGTTAGAGGGAGCAGTAACTTGTAGCAGTGAATCAACATTAGAAGGATTCAGAGGTGACGTCCCACACGCTACGCTGCGAGTTGATAGTTTGCTAGCCTGGGAAGAAGATGAGTGCTCAATAAAACGACACTCATCACACCTAAACTTAATTGGCTCAAACTTCTCCCACAAGGAGTCGAGATTTCTACTCAATTCCGAAAAAGTATTTCTCGTCTGCGTGAAGAGTTTGTAGAAATCAATATTCCGCTTCCTACAGTCAGCACATGACCAACGTAATAATAGAAGAAGAAAATAAAGAGCAAATTGCAAAAAAAAAAATAAATAAATAAATAAAAAAAAATAAATCGACAAAACAAATTGTCAACAAATTTAAGTAAACTTCTCCGTTACGTTGACACTGTACTAAGAGCGCGAAGGCAAAACAAAACTGCAAACACTAAAAAAAGAGAGAAAAAAAATAGATAGACTTATACAGAGCTCAATTTTTGATTGCAAAAAACCAAGTGAATCAAAGCAAGAAGACAAATTTATTGTTTTTACTTTAAATACACTCACTTTATTCTTACAGTTTATTCTAATTTAGCACACAATAAAGTTAACCAGCCACAAAAATTAAAAAGAAATAAAAATGCCAATTGCCGAAAAATTAAAAACGACTATACCGCGCGCAAGTTGCCAAAACTCATGTTGACAAAAAAGTATCTATCTGTTAATAAGAAATCAGGGAACTTGGGGGACCAGTCGGACGGTTAAGCCAACTACCTTAAGAAATGATATGTTTTAGGACTATGGATGATGGAAAGTCGGGTTTATGGACGGACAATTGCACAATAGGAGATGTCTCTAGTCTTCTTATACGTTTGGAAAATGTATGTCAGGCACACGCAAGTAATAATTCTTTAAATTATTTTGGAGTTATGGAAGATTAGTTTCCGACTTACTTGTTTCTCTCTCGTTGAATCCTCGTAGATTTCGAACACACTGTCTCTTTTTATGAATCTCATTCTCGCTATCGTTGGTTGATTGTAACATAAAAACGATTTGTGCGAAGCCGGGTTTAAATAATAAATATTCCGTATGAACAAATAGAGACAAACTAATTAATGAATTAAATTGTCCCAGAACAAAATTGATCTATTCTTGTGTTTATAATACTTGACTAAGGGGTAACTCTTCAGCTTAACAGCCTTGTACAAAATATTTCCTTTCGCCCGGTTCTACTACGATCAATTGATAAACAATGTTATTTGAAATACACCAATCAATACTCGTCCTCGACGGGTTCGCATCGTATCGAAATGGCGCCGCTCAGTACATGCAAAGATCCCAAGAGCGATTCCTGTGGCAGTACAGCTACTGGTAGGGCTACCTGTCGTGATGGATATGGTCGAAGATAAGCATGTAAGCTAAGAATAATCCAGACGAGTAGTCTCAATGGCATCCAAATGTCGATACTTCAACGGTGTCAACGGAGAAAAAATGGTCATTGAAAGTCGACTACTTACGAAGGCACTTTTGTGCGTAGAAAGGGGATGAACTAATGGAAAGGTTAACAGCATAAACGTAAGAAAAACGTACACCCCTCACAAGACTACTAAGCAACAACTAAAGTAACTACCGCTTGAAAAATCACATGAAATGAACAATGAATACGGAAGTAAAACCAAAAATCCTTCTCCTTGGAATCACAATCGTATCAGCTTCAAACTAACATAAATAATTTGGTTATATAGTGCTCGTTAAATTTTATGAAATTAAATCTACAACAATGCAAGAGGCTTTTTTTAAGAAAGAAGTCATTCAATATTGAGTATTTCATTGCCTCGCACAAGTTAGAAAACGCTGATTCGTTCATGGATTCAGGGATTTTATTCGAACCAAAAATACGTTGTATATTGCCACGTGAAACGTTCGAAACTTATACGAAGCAAGAAAATGAAACGCCGATACATTGACATCCTTGGCGTAAGTGAAACGTGACGGTCAAATTTTGAACACTCTCAAAGTACAAATTGTAAGACGTTGTGATTATTATTTCTAACAAAAATGAAAAGTGCACTGAACAGTACGTCCTCTACTCCGATAGAGTCCCACTACTTATAGTAGAGCAAACTCTATAAAAATCAATATTATTCAAGCATACGCATCTACCGCTGATAGTGATGTGGAAACATTGTACTCGGAGCATATAGAAATGCTGAGGCTAAAGGAGAAACATGATCTAACAATGAGAGATTTCATGGCTAAATATAGAAAGGAAAACCAAGAAAAAAGAAAAACTACTTAAAATTGTTGGCATTTTGGATTAGCAGAAAGGAATGAGTACGGTAATCACTAAGTCCAATTCTACTTAGAACATGGCTTTAAAATTTGTAGCACCAGTTTTTAACATCCTCCTCGCTGTTTATATACATGGAAATCCGCACAGGAAACTATTCAAAATATCACCCGACATCAAATAGATTAGATTCTGATAAATAGAAGATTTTGAACATCTCTTAAAAAAGCTAGTACCTTCTCAGACGCAGATGTAAGTTTCGTAATCTTCTGGTGGCAAAAATTAAATTAAATCTCGGTGAAAAGACCCAACTCTTCGAGACAACTCAATATCGAAAAATTAGAAGAATGAGAAACCAAAAATAGTCTAGTATCTGAAATAAACGACAGGCAAGTAGAATATATATAGCGAATGACAAAATATATCTGAAATCGTGAGAAATGTAACTGAGAATAAAATTTTAAAAGAAATAAGACGAAGAATCAATAGGTAACTAATGAAATATTTAGACTTAGAAAGAAAGAAGAAAATAGTGTAATGCTAACGAAAATGAACATAATCGAATACAACGTATGGATGGAAAACCAGTGTTTGGAAAGGCCTCAATGATTGCGTGACAACTTTAACTTACGCAAGAAACTAAAGGAAACTTGTGGTCTGCAAAGAAAAACACCGCCAGCAGTTTTGGTAAATAACGGTAACGAACTAATCACCAAGATAAAAGAAAAAACAGAGGTGTGGGAGGATTGTATTCGGCTGTTATTTTCAGATAATACTAAATCTGCAGAATTTCCAAATGATTATCAACTGTTTAGGGAACAATCCATTATGAAGGATGAAATAAGAAATGCTATAAAATTTGCCAAAAATAATAAGGCTGTGGGTAACGACGACATAGAGATTATAAAACTGATGAACAACATTTATCCCAATAACTGGTTAAAATTATAGTTCATCACATTTTCAAAGGAAACCTATGCCAAGAGATATTAAGATTGTAGAATGATATCCTAATAAATCATGTTCTGAAAATATTCTTAAGGATAATTCAGTAAAAGATTTATGATATATAAATCATCATCACATGATGGCACTCAGTTTTATTTTCGGAAAGGCATGGGCACCAGAAAAGCTTTATTTTGCATTAAATATTTAGTCCAAAACTGTAGAGATGTGCATAGAGAAGCTTTTTTTTGTTTCATAGATTATGAATAAGAGTTTGACAAAGTGCAACGTAATAAATGAATGGATATCCTGAAAAATCTTAGTATTGACGGAAAAGCTACATCCTTTTCCTTTTAACGTCTACTCTGGGGTAATTTTTCGACAACAACATCCCGTATGCGGAGGATGCAACTATCCTATCAGATAATACGCAGGATCTATAGAGGACGGTTCAACCTGTAAATTATCAAAGTAGTAACTTTGGGTTAAACCTGAATATCAGCAAATCCAAATTTATGATCGTAAATTGAACGAAAATTCCATTATGCAAACGCCACTCTTTTAATCAATAATCAAAACGTAGAAAGCGGTTCCAAGTTTGTATACCTTGTCACATTCATGCTTGGATAGAGCCTTATGGTTTTGTCTAGCTGTACTCAGTCGCATGTATGAGGCGATTTTCCTTAAAAAGTATCCCTGCTCCGAGGACGTAACCTGAAACATGCTGTAAGTCCGTCTGTAAGGCCCGTTGCCAATACTGTTCGCTGTCTGTCAGTTCATTCTTTGTCCCTTAGTCCTTATTTCCTGCCACTTACTCTCACGCACACGCAAACCCATGTACATCGCGTCTCAGCGGTATCAAACTCGTACTCACATCTTACGCATATACATGGCAATTATCTGTTACTTAACCATACCTTACCTTGCTTATATGTGTAGGTGCCTCTGCCCGTACCAACCTGTACTGATGCTCCTTTTCTAGCTGATGAAATGTTACAGCTATTGTTTCCTTATGGTTCTTGTTCCTGGGCTTTTATTAAGGGTGTGAAGATAAATTCGAATTTAACTAGTAAAGACACCTACCAATATTAAATAATTCCAACTAAAATCCAATTGGATTTCGAAATTTCTATGTTATCATAAAATGGATACGGCAGAACGCCCACATTTGAGACGCTAGTGCGGCCAAACTAGAAAATGTCACCTATATTCACCTATATCACGCGAATCTATATAAAAGCATTTATCGAATAAGCGAAAAAAAATTAAGCTTTTCTACACGGAACTATTTTTAACGATTTTTTGAAATTTGTATGTTAGCGTAAAATGGATATGGCAGAGCACCCAAATTTGAGACTTGGGTGAAAACGAATTTAACTAGCAAAGACACCATAGTTAAATAATTCCAATTAAAATGTAGTTGGATTTTAAAATCAATATCGTTTTTTTCTCTCACGTTCTCTTGCTCTTGCATAGATCAAAATACTTCGTTGTTTCATTCCTGATATGTATGTAAACAAATGTATTAAGAATGCGGAGAGAGTCAGCATATATTATGTATGTAGAGTGAGAAATAGTTTATATACATTGCATGTAAACATTTTAATGATGCGTAACCTCGTGCACAATACACAACGCGCGACATAAGAAAATATGAAATGTAACAAAATTTGCAATTATTAAGAAAAATATTCTTAACTTTTTTTTCTTTACTGGAGGACAAAAGCGCTTTATTCTACATTTACTTATTTGTTTACTGCATTTATGTTATAATTATTTGGGTATCATGGTTAAATCTGAAATTTTATTGATCATTATGCACATATATATGTATCTATACGGGTCAACATATATTAAGTATGCAGAGAGAGTGAGAAGAGAGACACGGTGTAGATATATTGCATACATACAATTCATGGAAAACAAACAATGTACAGAATACAGCACGAGCGACGTAAGAAAATGTAAGAATGTAAGAAGAATGTAAGAATATTTTCAATTATTAATAAAAATATTGTTAATTTTTTTTTTATTACTGAAAAACAAAAGCGCATTATTCTACATTTACTTATTTGTTTACTGTAATTATATTATAATTATTTTGGGTACAATATCAATATATAATTATTTTGGGTACAATTCGTTAAATATGAAATTTTATTGATCATTATTTGTATGACCAATAATTCGGCTAGTTTTTGCTTGATTTGACGTGACATTTTGTCAAACATTTGCAAAGTAACGGGAACAAGAATCCGTTTATATGCGCTAGGTGCGCGTATAAATGCGTATGACGACAAAACGAACGACAGGTATATATGTCAAATCAAACGTGGTATCAAATATTTATTTTTGTTAGATCATTTATTTGATATATACATTTGCACGAAATAACCGCCAAAGAGTTGTTCTTTACCACAGGAATATTGCTTGCACGTAACTAATAAGAATAAGCGAATTTGTTAAAACAGAATCTTCTTTTTGAATTAACAAATTTAAAAAAGTATTTAGGATTAGCAAACAGAGAGGATTTAATGAACTGAAGGTATCTGCAACAATATTGGTGGTTGAGAGAGTTAAATCTATGCCTTGCCACCGAGTAAGCGAAAGAGTCGGGCGCGGAGCCACTTTTCGAATATTTTTTAAATAGCGTGTTTTTCCTATTCTTATAACATTTTATTGTCTTATTACACCACGGGGGACATCTACTCCGAGGTCGGCACTGCTTGATTGGAAAAGATGCAGCAATAGCTAGATTTAACGTAATGTAATGTAATATTGATTTTATGAAAATCATAATATTTGCTTGAAAAGGTTGGATTTGGGATATTGGGGCAGTTAAACGAACCATCATACTTGTGATGAAAGAAAATGCACATTGCTGGATGATAAGGATCCTCAGGTAAACTAAAAGGTGGACAACGATTTGCACTAATCCCAGGAAAATTTCACAAAGCAGAGATCAGTCTACCATTACAATTAGGGGTACGGTTGTATTGAACTAAATTCTGGTCAAACAATTCGTCAAAGAACACAACCGCTCTATCAGATGTTGAAGTAGGAATCAAACAGCCAGGATTACACCAAGTGACTTGAGGCCAGTTGAAGTCTCCCAATGCAACGACCAAATCGGTGGGTCTAGACTGCTTGGCCACTCCACAAAGGAGGGCAGCCTGTTTCTTATATATAGAGATATCAGATTTTGGGGGAATGTAGGAGCAGGTTATAAATAGCTGTTTATTAGGCATTTTCAATCGAATGGTGATAAATTCAACGTCAGGAGAAGTGGGAAATTCTATTGAATTGGACCGGACTGACGCAGATATGGCAATTAGTGCACCGCCGCCAATGCGATTCAATCGATCATTTCTGCAAACCTAGAAAGATTTATGGAAAAGTTCCGACGAATGTAGATCAGGTTTTAACCAAGTTTCAGTTAAGGCCAAACAGGAAAACTCAGTGCTTACTGGATTTAGGAAAGTAGAATGAATTTTTGAATTTAGGACCCTAACATTTTGATAAATGATATATAATGGGCCTGAAGAAACAGTTAGCTTTTTGAAGGCAATAGGACTACTGCTTTGGTATTACGGGGTCGATTCCGATACGGGGAATAAATTCCTTAATTAAAGATCCTACTGGCCACAGTGGTTTATCTAACAACATATCACTGTCTTCAGTCGAAAGACGAGATTGCTCTAGATTGAGAAGGAGCCAATCTGAAAATTCTAACGCGCTTTAAGTTGACTGATGGGACTTTCGCCGCCAGATGGCTTTTTATGCTATCCACCGATGTTTCAGGTGCCAGTCTGGACACAAATATTGCTTTCTGCCCTCAAGCGAGTGTCATTACTACTAGGAATAGCAGGGTTCACGGCTGGGGCGTTATGAGATGGAGAATATTGAGGGGATTACCACACTTGCACGAGCAGCTTGAGCGACATGCCCGGTTTGGTGACCTGCGTTCACACTCGAACAGCCAGAGGAAGAAGTGATTTACTTTGCTCTTTATTATTTTTAGTCGATGATGCCTAATTAGAATGAGCGACAGTACTGGGAGAAGATATCCTTGCCACTTCAACATAACTTAAAGCAGAAGGACTCGCCGGCTTGTTTGTAACTATTTTGTTACCGACCGAGTCAGCAGTATCGGAAACGCTGATTTTCGTTGTAGAGTTAGAGGGAGCAGTAACTTGTAGCAGTGAATCAACATTAGAAGGATTCAGAGGTGACGTCCCACACGCTACGCTGCGAGTTGGTATTTTGCTAGTCTGGGAAGAAGATAAGTGCTCAATAAAATGACACTCGTCAAACCTAGACTTAATTAACTTCTCCCACAATATGCCGAGATTTTTACTAAATTCCGAAAAACAATTTCTCGTCGCCGTGAAGAGTTTGTAAAAATCAATATTTCGCTTCCTACAGTCAGGATATGACCAACGTAACCCTTTCGAGGATTCAGCGACTGCGTCAACAGCGCGGCCAATAATACCGGTACACTTTGCATGGCAAAAATGATCACAAAACAAACAAAAAATAAATCGTTCAGACTCCGCGGCCGTTTTCGCACGACATGGCGTATATAAACAATCCATGTCCCATCAAACACGATGGAAGTGGATCATGAAGAAAATAAAAACACAAATTGCAAAAAAGAAAAAAATAAATAAAAAGAAATAAATCCACAGCACAAACTGTCAACAACTTTGAGTAAACTTCTTCGTTACGTTGACACTGCACTAAGAGAGCGAAGGCAAAACAAAACAGCAAACACCAAAAAAAAGAGAGAAAAAAACAAAACAAACAACAACAAAAGAGAGACTTTTGCAGAGCTCAATTTTTGATTGGAAAAAACCAAATGAATCAAAGCAAGAAGACAATTTATTCCTTTTACTTTAAATACATTCACTTTATTCTTACAGTTTTTTATAAATTAGCACACAATAAAGCTAACCAGTCACAAAGATTAAAAAGAAATAAAAATACCAATTGCCGAAAAAATAAACACGCGCAGAGTTGCCCAACTGAAATCATATGGATATATCTAGACAAGAAGTTAATTTATAAAATATAACTTATATAAACGCGCATATTTAAGAACGTTGATTTAAGAAATTCAATATTGAGTTGACGAATCGGTAGTACCATTTACTAACTTAATTAAAAAGGAGTCGCCAAGGTATAGCTTACGTTTCTCAAATGATAGTAAGCCTAACAAACTCAATCTCTATGAAAAGCAGAGAGACAAGCGAGTCCGAACCCAAATTCTTAAGGGCAAAGAGCAAGAACTCTTATGGAATGGATTCTATTGAATCAGCATAGTGGTTATAATCATATTGTACAACACCCGTGCATTCAAGTATTGGCGTCACTAAGCTTATGTGTGGCTAATAATGTAGACGTGAAACTCTTTGGACCATCGTTTAATAAAACAAAGCGCTGACCTAGGTTTATTTAAGTGAACTCAGACTGCAGATTTAAACGTGGTCTTTGGACGAATAAAACTCTTGATCTATGAACGGGTCTACATTTTCCAATTTTTCTGAACCGAATGAAATCTTCGTTGAGAATGAAAGCTTCTTACATTGTTTCAAAATCAATTTTATGAAATTTAGTGAGCACCGTCTTAGTTTTCTATGTAAGATGGAATATGTGACTGGACTGACATCGAAGGGATAGAATAAACAGAACAGTACTAAATGTCTACGTTGTAGGACATCTGACATCCGTATTTCGTCGGAGGTGTTGAAGTTAAATAGAAGCTTGAATGATCTGTTATTAAGATAACAACTTTTATATTTCAATAATTATAAAGCAAAGGCCTGCAGTTCGAAAATCAACTATTTACCGTTGACTAAGTCAATCGCTTTACTAACGTCTGTGAGTACGACATCCGTGCGAGTGTCATTAAAAAATATGGCAAATAGGTTCTAAGGTTGATTTTAAGATTGATAACCTTTTAGGAGGCCACGCTCAAATCGAGAAACAGAAGGTTTGCTAGCGAAAGATAATTTTTGACCAACAAAACGCGTAATTTAACACTAAACCTACCGACATTTCATGTATACCTAACTCTACCATGAGCGGTCAAATGACCGCATATGTAAAAACATATGTATCTTAACAAAGTAGATAGTAAACAAAATATGATGCTACAATAAAAACTCGTTCCCCGCTTTTCGATGTTGTATGTTTTATTTACTTTTATGCATTTTCATCACATTTTTAACAAATTACAGCATTTTGTATTGCACATTTTCCACATACGTATTTTTTACATTTTATACAAATTTTGTTTGTTTTATTGACTTTACAATATCTTATTTGAAAAGATCTCCGTTGAGAAGAAACAGTATTTGTATTTATTATTGTTTTTGATGAGCATTCTTTGCTTATCTGTTTCTCTTTCTGATATTCGGTCCCAAGTTCGTCTGCTAATTGAAATAAAAACTCTTGCCTGGATATTTCCTCACCCGACGTTTCCTTATATAAAATCCAAGCATTTATCCCGGCTAAATCTAAGATATTGAAAAATACCTGTGAAGGCCATCACACTTAGATTTTACACGGTATTTTCTGGCCATTTGATCCGTTGCATCTACTCCGAATTTTGTGCTATTGTAAAATCTAATTGTCTCTGGTATACGGGTGGCATTTTTTTCAATTTCAACGGATGAATGCATTGCCCTAAGTATCAATACTTTTTTATTGAGTTTAGCTTTATAAATTGTAAGAATACAATCTTTCGATTTGCATAATATTGTTGAGAAGCGTGTCATACTATACTTTGCTTGTCTCGCTAATTTTGGTAGCTCTGTTTTATTGCTTCGGATAGTTCCAATAAGCGTAGTTCTTTCTACTAGAAGTTTACTCGCTAGTGACGCGCTTGCAAAAAAATTGTCAACTGTTATATTTCTCCCATGGCCCGTATATGGTTCTCCTAATTTCAAAGTTACAAACTCTCCAAGTGGGATTGATGATTCTCTCCCTTCATCTTTTCCCAAATATGGAAAGCGGTTTACTATATATTTACTACTTACATCGGAAGCCAACCAAAATTTTATGCCAAATTTGTTCTGGTTTGTTGGGCATGTATTGAGTAAATCTACAACGTGCTTTTGTAGGGAACAATTGTTCATCTATAGCAAGATATGCTCCTGGTTTATAACAGTTTTGACTGTTTTCGATAAATTTATACCAAACTTCAGAAATCAATGCGAACTTATCGTTTTGTAAGCGTTGGCTTCGTTGATTTTTGTTGTCAAATCGAATAAATCTCATGATTTTTACGAAGTCATTTCGACTCGTAGTTGTCGAGAAAAATGACGGATCCCATTTCGTGTTCCATAAATATAATAAATTAATATTTTTAGGCTCATATGCGCCACGTGCATACGGAAGTCCAATAAATGCATAAAGTTTTGCAATAGATAAATTCCATTTCGTTTTCAACACTCGAAATACCTCTGATTTCGTATATTCTCTTACATGCTCAATCATTTTATGATCAATGATCAAAGAAATGAGTCTACAATTACATTCTAGACTCGTAAAACAATTTCAAGAATGCGATTATCGAAGAAGATAGTCGAAAATAACATAAATTTTTCAAGCGGTCAAATGACCGTTCGTGGTAGACTAGACATGGTATAGTTTGTTTTCGGAAAGTAAACAATAAA
>CCAG010021049.1:0-40626 GCA_001077435.1 Glossina morsitans morsitans
ACCTTTTTTTCTTTCTTTATAAATTTTTTTAATTCATAATAATGTTATTATCTCTAAAAAAAAGTGAGTTAAACTATAGTTGCCTTATGGAGGAGACTGTATGATGGCGAGTTGCGGGAGAAGAAGAAAGAAATTTTTTTCGGTGTGAATGTAATTTCAAGTCTCATCTGTGAAGATATATATAAAAACAAAATTATTCAGTAAACAGAGAGAGAGAAATTGAGTGAGAAAGAGAAAGAGAGAGAGAGAGAGAAAGAGAGGGAAAGGGAGTGAAAAAAATATATACATTAAGTAAAACCATTATATATAATTTTCGTTTTATTATTATGCGTGTTTATTATTATGTAAGCAGACTTATAGCACAAAACTTAACTTTTGGTCTTTGGTGTGAGCTATCGATTTATGTACCAAATTCCTTTTTTTAATTTTTGCCGCCGCAAGAGTACATATTTAAATCGACTCTGCATTTGTCGGAGTTAGAAAGGGAATCACTTTCGCTGCTTTCAAATCGAATAGCAGAACTAAAGCAATTTTTCGCAATTCAGGATCATAATGGCACCTCTAATCTAGAGTCATTCAAATGTCATTGTTTGCTCTTTATTTAATAAATGAGATGTGTACTCTTTGCCCTGAAGATCGCATATGCTCATCCAATTGGAATACTTTTTTTTGCATTAGTCAAATCAACGATAGTTAATTAATTTATTTATTCATATATATATATATATATATATATATATACAATAAGTCGGTTAATAATTCACGTCCTTAACGGTAAGTAGAAAATTTTTCGTTGCAAAATTTCATTATTAATCATAAAAACAGTGCCCTTCAATTCAATCGCTCTTCGTCATTTTGGAAGCAAAAACAAAACCACGGTTCAGATCTCATAATTATTTCATCATCTGATGCGAACGTCTTGCCCGGTAGCGTTCTTATCAGATAATACAAATACAAATAATAGTTGCTGAATGACAGTCCGATTTCCTGGACTTGTAATCCAATTTTCAATTTATTCAATTTTCCCATCCATTTGTGACGCGGCTATTCTGTTTTACTGTAAGTGAACGCTGTACCCATATGGAAAACCGCTTTCTCCTACCAAAATTCTCTTGCAAAATTCCCTATGATATCCGTCCTTTCGCTAGCGGCAAGCAAACCATCGACAATCGCCGTCGAAAGGTTGCCCCAATACTCGTTAAACTCCTTGCGAACTTTGAATGGTAAATTTTCCTTGTGCCGTGTTTCGAAAAATAGCCTCGCTAAAGCCATTGTGATCCTGTAAACGAATGTTTTGAATAAGATGATATGAAATTCTGATAGGTATCGAAGATTCTAAAAATAATACAGATTTTTCGGTTTTCAGAGACGGCTGACTGACATAGAAGTCCTGGGAATTATTGATATGTTCATGTATCAGTTCTAATAAGAATTCAGTTGAACAAAGTGACTTCAATATAGAAATTTTGCAAAATTTATGTATAAATGTATAAATAGTCGTGGAAATCCTGGTATAAAATCAAATCGATCTAAACATGCGAAAAGTCGCGAGAAGCTGATCATAATGTCACCATTTACCACATCATTAGCGTGTTAACAGTAGTGTAGACAGTAATTATACCGAGTAGTTAATAGCATAATTTCTCATGTACATATCTCTAAAGAGGGCCAGATTACATATACAATAGTACAATAGTTTGTTAACTACCCACTGTCCCATAAGATGGGTTCCTACCACTGGATTGTCCGACTTTACAACAAAATTTATTTACATGAGACAGATGTACAGATGTACAGGATCTACAACACTAAATCGTTAAATGTTACAATTTAGTGTCCTTTCCCGTCTGGTAAGGTGTGAATAATGCCTTTATAATAATCCCGTATAAATGGACCAAAGCGATCTTTGAACATTTCATATAAAGGATCATTCACCGTCGGGTAAGGTGTAGATTGCATGATTTTTAATTAGCTGATGATATTAAGTATTTATATATAGGCCAGATTTATTTGGCATTTTTGTGTTGGAATATTTTTCCTTCTCGTTTGTGCTTTCTTCTTCTTTTTTGTTTTTGTATATTATGTATATATGTGTTCACAGTAGAAGAATGGTGCCGATGGAGCCGCAATTGTTCTAATTTATTACTGATGTGTTTTTATGTTTTATTATGTTATATAAATGTTATATGTTTGCTTTCTGTTTTTTGGAAAAAACTTACCATATTTTCTTGTTGTATATCTCACTTGCTAATGCTTTCTTACTGCTTGATTTTTATTTTTACTTTTATTTTATTTTTTTTTATACTTTTTTTTAAATTTTTTTATTTTTTCTTTTATTTTTATGGCTTTTTTTTTAACGAGGCAGGTTAGGATTCTGCATATAATGGCGGGCTGCTAATTGTTTATCGGGATGCTTTAATACATGAAACTGCATTAAAAGTTTGCTAAATACTTGCACGTTCATGGAATTGTGAAGATATTGTAACGTTTGAAGGAACTCTGATTGTTAATAAGGTCGGCTCGCATCTTTTGGTCGTTTCAATTGGACCTTCAGTCTTTTCATGCCAATCTGAAAACCGTTCATTGCTTGAATGGCGGTCTGAGCGCTGGCAGGATTATCAAATGAAACGAAACCTAAATGATAATAAAATTATATAATTTTTGTTTTTGTTTTTGTTTTTTTTTTTCATTTTTTTCTTTTTAATTTAATAAAATTGATTTTGTAAAAGGAATTACTTGAGGGAAGAGGGAAAAACATACCAAAACATTTGCTTTGATTTGTGGCTCGATCGATAAACACTTTCGAGCTGATAACGTTGCCGAACGGCAGGAACATTTGCATGAGTTCAGCATCGCCAAATTCCTGGGGCAAGTGGTATATGAACAAATTGCAGCCCTCGGGGCCCGAAATCGAACATCCTGGGAACATCAGAAAATCTTTATAGGCCACACACACACACACACACACATTTTGCATTCAATGAAAAGAAAGAAAAAAACAAGAGCAAATTTTTGTATATATGAAATGATGGAAAAATTAAAATAAAACGAATGATTGATTAGTGACTGACTGACTGACTGACTGACTGACTGATTGATTGATTGATTGACTGATTGGCTGACTGACTGACTGACTGACTGACTGGCTGGCTATAATTACGGTCTAACTGTTTTCAATGAGTGAATTCTGATCTAATTTTTGTATAATTGAATGAATAAATCAAAAAATGAGTTCTGTTCTGATTTATGTATGAAATTTTCATTCTCTTTGAAACGGTACATATTTAAACGTAAAAATTTAAATGAAAATTGAATATTTCCAAAAGAAATCAAAGATTTTCCTTATTTAAAAAATATGTTTAAAAAAAAAAAACAAAAAGCTAAATAAAGTTAAATAAAATGTTTTCTGAAAACATGCTTACAATTGTTAATATTCTCAAAATTATTGATTTTTTTTTCAACATTTTTTACAACATGCTACAAATAAATCATTTATACATAAATATAGTTGTATAAATACAATATTCCTTATATTATGATATGGTGATTGAATCATTATTTTAGCTGTCATTTATACGGTTTAAAACACAGTTACACGCACTCTACGGAAATACGTACAATGATAGAAAAATGCGTACACACCTAGGCACATACAAATGTATATATATATATATATATATATATATATATATATATATATATATATATAATATATATATATATATAAATATATATATGAACACTCACACACATAAAAAATACATTTATACAATACAATAATAATGTAATATCGAACTGTTTTAGTGCTATTTACATAACATTATAAAAGTTAATCGGGCCTTAAACCGAATCGTTTTCATACCCACCACCATTTAGAACATGTATCACAAATTTACAAGACTTACTCACAATGTACGGACGAAATCAATAGGGTTTCAACCCTCTCCCAGTAACTCAAGCTTTACAATAAGCTTTGCTTTATTTCAAATGCATATCAAACTACAAAAGATCTTTTCATTGGATGGATTTTTTTTTGCTTTAAAGTTATGTCAGGTTATTTATTCTATTTTCTTTTTGTGCTTAAAGTTTAAAATTTAAGCTAGAAACAGTAGATTTTTCAATAAAGTTTACAAAATTATTCGAGTTTCGATCATTTCAACTCTCCGATATCACTCAGCTCTGGTTGCGATATGATAGTCTCGATAAACGACGAACGCGATTACGCGTACTGTAAAGAAGTAAAAAGGCGATGTATGCACTTAATAATGCTCTTGTGTCAATAGGACACCGGGGAGCGACTCTACGCGAAGTCGCTTATGATTAATCGAATATCTCGATTAATTGTCACTAGCAGGAAATTTCGATATCTCCGTTTGTAGCTTATTTTTTGAACTAATTGAAGCAGTGCGATAGATTTTCGTATAAATTAAAAGCATTAATAGCTTAACTTTATGACAAGACATGTTGCATTTTGGACGAAATCAACGAGTGACCCCTTCGAGTTACTTCTTCGCTGAGATGTTATTCAATAATTTCATGGCTTTTCCATATTTAAGTGCTTATGCTAAATGCATGTGTACTAAAAAAAGAAAAAATTGAACGATCACGACTGACAAAAGTTGTAAGAGTAAACCATTTGTATATAAATTTGTAACAGAAATTGCACGAAATTAATTAAAAGGCCTCCGAAAGGCGTTGAAAATATTTCAAAATAATTGATTAGCCAATGCGGTGCTTATGTTTGATCTTTGTAGTCGAGGAGTATCTTGGATATTGAAATATCGCATGCGATTCATTCAAAGTCTTTATGTTCTGCGTTGCCCGATTTTACCGTGTTGAAAACTTCGCATGCGAGTTTTTCGTTTTTCAAAATTGAAATTGTGTTGAAAAATTTTCTTTTTCTTCTGTTTAAAAAGTATATAAATCGATTCCGTATACGTCACAGATTTCGATGAATACGTCGTTGAAAAAATTCCACATACTTATGCTTGCACTTACTTTATTTGATGCAAGCGGGAAATGAATTGCGTATGACATCTAGCAAGTTGTATATTGCACTAGGGCAATAGATAAAAGAAAAAAAAAACACGTGTGTCAATTATTTCTGAGATTGGCAGATAGATCTCGTTTTCAGAAAGTGGTAGCCTTCACACAACGCTTGTCAAAATTTCAATGTTGCAGTGATGTTTAGATAACAAAAAAATCCAAAGATTAAATGTAAAAAAGTCTTGTGATTGACGTAAAAAAAGACTCTTCGAACTCAGTATTGGCTTGAAAAATACTTTGTCTGCAACTCTTATCCGTCGAAAATATTTTTTCGATCATTTGCATGAATCCCATTTACTTGTAATGGAATTCGGTGGAGCAACTGCATAAATTCAAGTTTGAATTTATTTCACACCGGCTACGCTCAGATTTGGCTCCCAGCGATTATTAATTGTTGCAAATGTCAATAGGATGATAAAATCAATGTGGAACCTGAAACGTATTTCGAGCATCTTGATAAATCGTTCTATAAAAAACTCGTATAATGGTTCGAGAAGTTCTGGACAGAAGGACACTTTGTTAATAAATAAATTCGAATTTGCTAAAAAAAAAAAAATATTTTTTTTTTGCTCATTCTCAGGCATTATGGACCGATGTATTATGTGCCGTGTAATGTCAGTGCAAATTAAGCGTAAAACGGCCATTGGTAAATTTTAAGATGTGCTTTAAAACTCGCATGCGAGTATATACAGTTGATATAAAAATTTCGATATTTGTTAAGCGAAAGTCTCAATAAAAAAGGCCAAAAAGGGGCGAAATATGAAAGACTTCATTTATGTTTTAAAACAAATTTTTTTTTTTAATATTTTTTATTACCCTTTTTTGTTTTTCATGCTATGGAAAACTTTATTTAATCGAAGATTTTATTTCCAATTTATGCAATCATTTTATTTATTTTAATAGTTCAACTAAAGGTTCAGGAAACTAAAATATTTCACAGTTTTCCATGGTGTGTTAGATTTGATAAAAGCTTTGAATGCACAAAGATAACATAAAGTGTGTACTTTCGTAATCAATGTGAATAGTGGCCACGATGTATACAAATGTCTGTTTGTCCATCTATTAAAATGCGTATTACATTCCGAAAATCTGTTTAGAAAAACAAGTGAGGCCATTATGGGGTCGGCAATCAAGAAAATAAATTCTTGAAGGAATTAGACTAGAAATTTTACTCTTTAAGATTATGATCGCAGTAGTTGATGTCAACTTTTAAACTAATGCTACCTCGCGATCACGTAAGTCATCTAATCGAAACGGAATCTATAAGCACGATTTTTACTTTATGTTAAGATGAAATTGTATAGAAATTGGATTGGAAATGGCGCGCATACGTTTCTTTCGTTATTTGTAAGCGAAAGCTAGTGGTAAGTATTCAAAAATTCGATTCAAACCGAATATTATTTCTTTCTCTTTTAGTTTTTTATTGTTATTATTATTATTTAGAAAAAATACAAAATTTTCATCTAAATGACATTTTTATGTTTGTCCTCTAATAAAATGCCGCATAAAAAATAAAGAGTAATTTAATTATAAAAAATTGTGCAAGCACACATACACGTATAATTTGAATAAAAAGTGGATTACCCGCACACACACATATTACACGTTTTGTTTTAGATTTTTTTTTCGAGTTAATGAAATTAAATAATTGATTTATAAATATAGAAAAAAAAAAAAAAATCAAAATAAAAAAATAAATAAATGAATAAAAGTAAAAATAAAAACAATGGATTCGAATATCAATAATTTTTTATAAATATAATCATTTATTTAATAGTAGTTTTATTGATTTAATATAATCAAGTTTGTTGATTTAATATAACGGTCTTATTAGTTCTCTTTTCATGGAATAGGAAATGATAAGAGGGACAATAATTCCCTTTAATCGAAATATAAATGATAATATTATTAAGTGATGATATTATTAAGGGAACATCTCAAGCGGATAAGTAAAATATTTTGAAGCAAAATTTCAATTTTTTATGGGAAGTAATTACGTCTTTCCCTTTGAAGATCCTTTGCAAGTATGGCGAAGACATTTACAAAAAACTGAAACGAAATAATCGACTTCTCCGTTTCGAATAGGGGAGATTGGATGAAGGCAATCAGACGCATCTTAGTGATTACAATCCCAATACCGAAATTACACTTTACAATGTTGCGCTGGAGTCTAGCCTTGTTAATGTCAGTTGTACTAATGTTAAGTGTGTTCGAAAATGTGTTGGCAGCTGTGTTGGCCGAAATTTGAAATATCATGGAGACAGATGTGCAAGGGCAAAAACAACTGTGCACGATGTCTGTTGAAATTTTCTTGAGGTATTCCGAATTGTCACCTTTATGAAGAAGAGCACAAATCGTTTGGTTTTTTTTTAATAGTTCGTTGATTTCTAGTGAAACTAAAACAAGGAGATCAGGTATCTATGCAGTTAATTAGCCATTCATGCGAGAATCTATATCGTAAAGAGTTGAGCCCTAAAATCATTAATCCAGCTGAATATATGATCAGATAAGAGTACGACGATATATAACATAACGTAAACGTATAAATATATTCGTACGTCTACTGAAATCAGTTTTCGCGCGTTGTTCCTTTAACACATTCTAAATAATGCTTTCTTGAATGCATTGTTTGCCAGCATGCGGCTAATTAGGATTGTAGGACGGTTGATTCGTAAATTCGTCCCGTTTTATCAAGACAAAAGCACAATGGTTTGAGTATTTGGATAAGAACTAGGATCTGTCACCGCACAGACGGCGATGGTGAATCACTTTCTGAATCGATTTAAGTTTGTCTATCCATCTGTCCATTTGTCTTCCTATCTCTCTTGTTTTCTTGTGTCCAACCTCCGGATCGCAATTTTTGAGATATTTTGATGGAATTTGGTACGCTAGCGTGTTTTGGACTAAGAAGGAACGCTATTAGAAATGATACGGATCGTATCACTTTTTCGAACACTTTGCATATAAGGCAGCATTTTGAAAAGACGTTTTATGAACAATTGTAGGATTGTGTATGGTATTTAAAAGTTGGTCGTGATCCACGGCATGTTTTTGCACCTCAAAGTAAATTCGATATACAATTACCTTCTTGCGACAACACATTTGAAATAATTTTGATTTTGACGTTTCTTTTGCGAGAACGAACCCGATGGCTCTAATTGCTGAGCCCTTTATTCCTTGAATTTGGCATAATATCATCGGAGAGAACGATGCAAAACTCACTTCAGTGCATGCATAAAATCTGGATAATTGCTATAGACCAATTACTTCAAGTAGTCTCATAGGAAGTTTTTCGATCTTGAAATTATTGCACCACGACAATTATCACATAATAAATTGATAGCGTGACGTCTTGAGTGGAGCGTAGATTCGTCTTCTTGAAATCAGACGTTAATTAGAACAATTTTTTCCAATTTAGGTCACAAAAAGTCTTCGTGACGGGATCTGCAGTCTCATCTTCAAAGCAGCAAGCACCAGTGGTACCCGCTCCCAAAAACTGCATCAAATAATCATTTTAACGAAATGTAAAGGCGTTCCTTGAATAATTTGTGGATTAGCTCCAGAACAGAAACGATAATTTTTCTTATTCATTGAATCATTGGGGTGCAAATGATAAGCCTTTGGCTAGATTGCAAACGTTTTTGAAACATATATTTTTCCATTATGAGATTAAAAATCCTATCGAACATAGCTAATGGAAGGCAGAACGAATTTGATTGATAGTGCGATCATAATCAAAAGAAGAAATCATATCATCATCCTTATTAAAAAACTTAACGTTTGAATTATTTTCAATCGTAAACAAAATTGCATATGCATTCGTATTTTAACCGTCCATTCTAAAGAAAGAGGAGTAAGAACATTATTGCTGGGCAAGACTGATCACTAAATACCCTACACCACATAACCTAACACAATTCATATTTTTATTATAGAACACATCTCCCATCTTTCTATATAAAGGCATACTGTTCAAGCGGGTATTTATGGGAAAGTGGGCCCAGACCGCAACCTAATGTAGTGCAAGCTTAACTCTTACATAGGTCAGGAGCCAAAAATAGTCCAAATATATAAATAGTCCAAAATATGGTCCAAATCTTGTAGAAGTCATGTTTGTGTAAAATTGCTAGTATGGGTCAATTTTCATCACCACAAAATCCTTATTAGGGTAGAATCCAAAAAATATGCCGAGATGGTCCAAATTTGGTGCAGTTAATTTTTTTATATTAAATTACTATTATGATATAATTTTCATCGTGAAGCTTTGAAAATTGTACCTTTTTGTCGTGTGAACTTCAGTTTTCGTTATATGAAAGTGAGTTCAAAAATTAATCCAGTCGGTCTAAAGTTTTCCTACCAATTTGGAATGCCGAAATACTACTACTTGGCCGCTGTTGCCGAGAAATTTTTAAAAATTGCCATTTTTTTCATATAAACACTTTCCAAAATAGATTGTTGTATAGGGAGTGATCGAAAAAATGGACCGATTCGAACCATTTTCAATAGCGTGCATTAAAAATTCGGACCATTAACTTGAACAAAAATTTACATGGGCAGACATCAGACGGACAAACGGACAGATATGATTCCGATTCAATCAGATTATGATTCTGAATCGATCGGTATAATAAAAGGTGGGTCTATCTTAAGCCCTTCTGTGTGTTACATACGTCCACGCTAACTTAATATACCCTCTAGCATGCGTACTGTAGGGTATAAAAATTATTAAAAATGATTACGAACTCTATATCACATAAATACAATGTATTTTTCGATAGAATTTGGATTTCGATCGATTTAACATTGTCCATCCGTCCTGTCATCTATTGTTCTCCAAAAGTTACAAGAATTGTAAAAGAGAATCAAGGTTTACTATACAAATTCTGCAAATAATTGATTCGCTTACGAGTATGCTCGTAATAGATAAGAAAAAATTGCAATTATCTTGCAATTAATTTGAGCTATGTTAGCCAGCCACTGAACGATAAAGGATTTGGCTCAAGTACTAGAACAAAAAAGAAAATCGAAATTTTGATTTTCTTTAAAATTTAAAGCTAACGTAATAGTTTGAGGTACAATGGACCGATTAAATGCGCATGTGTCGATGCAGTTATAGAGAACTTTTCAAATAATTCGAATCCAAAATTTATTTACTTTCTCTTTATTATTAATAATTGAATTTTTTTTCTTATCATTTTAATTAGTGAGTAAGTGAGTTTTGATGGGAAACTTAAGTAAATTAAAAAAAAAAAAAAAAAAAAAAAAAAAAAAAAAAAAAAAAAAAAAAAAAAAAAAAAAAAAACAGAAGCGAAATAAGATTTATTAAGAGAACAACATTGAGAGATAGAGCTTACCTTCGCGTTGAGCGGGTGCAACCGCTGCTATAGGTGGTGGTAAAGCTTGTGGAAATTGTCCAAATACGGCGGGGAAGGCTGCATTATATAAATAACGTTTGTTTGGTTTTACACAAAAAAATTTGAAACATTTAAAAGACAACACAACACAATTAAGTTAATTTGTAAATATGTATTATAAGTTAAACGATGGAAAGAAAATACGAGAAAACATATTTTAAACTAAAAATAGTATTTAACAATTGAACAAATTAAATAGTATTTCTTTAACATATACATAAAATAATTCATACAAAAATATAAATAACGGAACATTTCTGTTTACAATAAATGTGAATTTATATGATAACGGAAAAAGGGAAACTTTCAAGTTTTCAAAATTTTTTTCGCATAACCACAATCGACGGATCGGATTAAGACCTAGCCATGTATATTTTGAGTTTTCTAAGATCCATAACTGTAATCTTTTTGAGATTTCATATGCTCGATCTGCACGAGATTCTGGATCCCGTTAATCATATAATGTCAATACGTTTGACCTATGACCTTGGAAAAGTTAAGTTTAAATATATGCTTGTAGAGTAATAGAGAATAAATGGAAAATATCTAAAATTTTAGAATATTTCAAAATTTCATTATATCGCTTTCAGGGACTTCCCTCGGCGGTGTTTTCGATTTGTGCTTAACATTAGAAAAACTTTCTCTTTGAACATCGATACAGTTTTTCATTCATTCTAAATCTATCTTGGAATTTGCCCATAATTAGTCGGCTATTTTCGGCAAAATAGAGTTTTGAACACTTTATCCACTTCGAAAATCGTGGGTAACGCAATTTTTTCTTTTCACGTAGATATAATAAAGAAAAACAATCAATATTTAGATGAAACCCGATACCCCATATACCAAGTGGATCATGTTAAATCAATTAGCCGATATGTAAGAGATCGTATTACTATGCCGAAGAACGATTCAAGCTCGTGTACTTTCCCTTTTCCTCTCACGAATTTTTGTGCCCCTATAGTAGATCGTATTTCGTGATTTGCCTTCAAGCTTTCTCGTTCCACCAATGTGAAATATTATCATAGGTTCTTGTCTATTTGATACGATACAAACTGAAGCATCTCTTATCTCTACAATATAAAATGTATATCATAAAAAACGCGAATATGTTAGAAATACAGTTTCAAGACTCTAGGTTAAAATAACTTCTTTCAGATAGTTTGACAGGTAATTGGGCTTAAAGGTATAGATAGTTACGCAGATCAGGTGTATATTTATCTTATTATTATTATTATTATTATTATTATTATAATTATTATTATTATTATTATTAAAAACTCTACCGCACTAAAGATTTGAACCCACGAGCATTGAATTGCTAATCGAGACTCTTGCGTACTCGGCCACTCAGGCGGATCTATAAATTTATCTTGTAAAAAACTTTCAAAGTAATCGGTGGTGTTAAAGTAGTGAACGTAATGTGAACGTATACGACTTGTTGGTTTACGAAATATCATTCTGGGAATGTTTCAGTGAAAGCTTTACTGTGTTCTAGCGTACTCCAAATACCATCGATCAAGATCAACTAAAGTTTATGGTTGAAGCTAATCGCCACATAATGATTCGGGGGATTGCAGAGAAACTTAATTCATGCATAACATGTGTTAGTGTTCGCATAAAAACAAATTCACCTAACACATCGCATTAATATCTGCGATATGCTGTTAAAACGAAACCAAAATGATTCATTCTTGAACAGAATTCCAAGTGTCGCTGAAAAATGGATTCTATACAAGAATGTGGAAGGCAACAGCTCGTGGCCAAGAGAATCTCGAAGAGCACGAAAATCGGAAATCCACGAAAAACGATTTTGCTGTCAGTATGATGGGATTATAAAGGAATTGTGCATTAAGAGTTTCTGCCGCGTAACAAGACAATTAATTCTTAAGTATACTGAGAGCAACCAACCAAAAAAAATTAAATGAAAACTTGCAGAAGAAACATCCAGGATTGATCAACCAATCATGTATTGTTTCTCATCACAACAATACCACATCTCATACTTCTTTGTTCATCCGTCAAAAATTGTTAGAACTTGGAGCTGACACATACTACCACATATTTTACCATATAGTTCTGACATCAGATTCCCATCTTTTTTGTTCTCTGCAACATTTCTTTTCTGGCAAAACTTTCGTCAATTCATATATAGAAAATTCTTTTTGCTTCAAAAGATCAGAAATTTTATAAGAGAAATGATAATGAATTTCCGCGAAAAGTGGCAACTTGTCATTGAATAAAATGGGAAATCTATAGTTTCATAAAGTTTATTCCTTATATATAAAAAAAAAAATATTATTTTATTTCATAGTGAAAAAGTGCAAAAAATTTCCAGACTACGTAAATATTTACAAAAGTCATTTTAAACTTCAAAAAATTGTCCTGATCGTCTTACTGATGATGCGTTCACGAACAATAAAATATTGGTTTCACGATGGTGGTTATATTCGATTCACCTCAAGGTGAATACATGAATAGAAAATTATTTAAAAAATGTTTTTTTTTTTTTGAAAAAAAGATTTGCTTTGTTTTCCTTCAATAAGTTCACATTTATTGTGCTGATAATTTGGCTAAAAGTAAGTGAGTTGTTGTATTTTTATTTATTTATTGGAGTTAAGCTTTTTATGTAGTATGTTAAAAAAAACATTTAACATTTAACGTTAATATTATCATAATTAATACTGTTTTGCTTAACGATTTTGTGTTTCTCATATTCAGAAAATTTTCCAACACATTTAAAAATAAATAAAAATAAAAATTATTTATATGTATAATGTACGTATGTGGTCGTCTCCGGTTCGCATTTATTTACTTTCGTTTATATTTTGATTCATTTAATAATATAATTAATAAAATACGATAGTAGCAGTAGTTGTAGTTGTAGTTGTAGTTGTAGTAGTAGTAGTAGTAGTAGGAGTGGTAGTAGTAGTAGTAGTAGTAGTAGTAGTAGTGATTGTAGTACTAGTACTATAGTAGGTAGTGAAAATAAGTTAAAAGCCAAAGTGGTAAGGAAACGAATGAAATGAGCTATAAAACGGAAACCCAAAGCATAAAATATTAAGAGAGTAGATATATAACACGTTTTGCTTTGATATCGATATTGAAATTTAATATTTTTGCGAAAATTTTTATGCTAACAATTATAAATATGTATGGCATGACACAACAATCATAAATAACAGAAGACGAAAACAACAAATGTAAATATTTTATTAAAGTTAATAATAATAACTTTTTGATGACACATTGATTACTAAAAAGTTCGTTAAATAAATAATTTACTTATCTTTTGACAAACTCAAAATTAATAAGAAAAAACCATAATAATGCTTTCGAAAACAAAACAAAAAAAAAAAAAAAAAAAAAAAATAGAAAAATATATTGCGCGCGTTTTTCAGATTTTTATTTTTTCTGTTCTTTCAAAATATTAATAAAGAAAAACATTTTTTTTTTCATTTAAATAAAAATTGTAACCAAATTGTGTTATGAAATTTATTCAAAATATATGTATATATTATATATATATATATATATAATATATATATATATGTATATAATATATGTATACATATATATACATATATATATTATATATATAAAGTACTATCACTTACCTACTCCGGGAAATGACGGCATTCCGGCAAAGGCATGCTGCAAAGCAGCCGCCTCTCCATTTGGCAGACCTTGCGGTGGTGGTGGAGGTATAGTTAGGTGTAAAGGGGCTAAATTATTAGTTCAAATAAGAAAGAAAAAAAAATTGTTAATGCTTTAAAAGAAACGCACAAACGCTCACACCCGCATACAATTGCGGAGTTGTGACTATGCTGAGAGATGTCTCATCATTAGGATACAACAATTCCTAAAAACTTTTCATGTCGGTTGATGCGTGGACGGGCGGTAACTATATATCGATTTCACTATGTAGCCCGCTTGGCTTTTGGCAAACTTGGGCATAATATTTCGCTTACCCTTATAGAAAAATTAACTTTGGAATTTCTTTTCAAATGTCCACTAAAGAGAACACTGCCACATTCTTGAACATTCGTGTCTTTGATAAAAATCACAACTTTGCGAGTCGCAAAATCGGAAAACTAAGTTATTGCAAAGAACATTCATGCAGCGTGTATCTTTAGGATATTATCGGTCCATTTCATCATCAACATTCCATATGCATACCACGTCTATGTACATAATATATAAAATTTCGAAATAATATGGAATTTTTTTAAAGGGCTTAGTGGTAAAGGACCGACGGTATCCCGCTGAAATTAGATATTTCTGATGAGTCTTAGCATCCGTTAAGGCATTACAAATCTGGAATCTTTTCCAACTATTAGACGCTTGGATGTATTTTGATCGGTGGCATCTATTCGTGAACATGATAAAGTAATGTGGACTATTAATGTAGACCACGGTTAAGTTTGATGATTTTTCACTTTTTTTCTATATAAAATAATAGTTTTCCATTTAGTATTATTGTGTTACTCTGTGGACATAGACGCCAATCATGGAACGTTCAAAATGGCATTTTTGATACTCGTTACCTTTGTTGTTCGATTTGAAGAAATCCGCTGGCAAAGCCCAGCAAACACTTTTAGGAGCTTATGATGTCAGTCTGAAGGCAATGACTTGCAAGACTTATTAGACGAAAACCAAGCTCAAACTCTCAAACAACTCTTGAACAACTTAGCAGTTGATGGTCAATTATTTCTAGACGTGTACATGCGATGGAAAAGATTTGGGAGACAAAAAAAGAGAAGATTTTTTGTGGCGTATAGCGACTGGCGATGAACAGTAATTCCTTGCGGCAATTCCAAGCGGAAAAAGTCATGAGTCAATCCAGGAAGGCTATCCACATCGATACCGAAGCGGAATATTCACGGCCATAAAATTTTGCTGCGCACATGGCGGGATCAGTAAGGTCTGGTGTATTACGAGCTACTAAAACCAAATCAAATTGTCACTGCGGATGTCTACCGCCGTCAAGTGAACAGATTGCAGGATGTGTTTGTTGTGCAAAATGTCAGCAATAGCGGTTAACAGACGGAAACTCATCCCCTTCCACCCCTCCCAATGCTCGATCACAAGATCCAAGGATACATTGCTGCAGATCGAATTGGAAATTCTGCTGCTTCCACCGTATTCATCTTCGCCTTCCGATTACCATTTATTCAGATCGATGCAGCATGGCTTGGCTAGCACGCGGTTCCAAAATGCTGAAGAACTGCGAAAATGGATCGATGATTGTATCGCTATCAAACTAATAACTTCTTTCTGTCAAAAGGGTATCGTCATGTTGCCAGAAAGATGAGAGAAAGTTGTAGAAAATGATCGAAAATATTTCAATAAATGTGTTTTGTACCAATTCTTCTTCTGTCTTTTTCAAGTGAAAAAATGATCAGAATACATCCAAGCACCTATTATACACACGCACCGAATAAAATAGACAGTAACAACGTTCGATTGTCGCTCTCGGGCTAGTTTATTTGTTTAGTTTAACGAAGACACAAACCAGCACAGCTAGCAAATGCAAAAAGTTGACCTACACGTATATGTTGGAACGTGTTTGCGAAAATTTGTACCGCTGGTTTAAGTCTCCGAGACGCTGTTAGAATAATGTTCGCATGACTTCGACTACCAACTAATGTACCGACTTTTTATACACTTATCAAAGACAGATGACATGTATTGGAAGAAATCGTTTCTTTCACAATGTTATCGTTGAATACGAGACGTATGTGTATGTTCACAAGTTCGGTTTCTTAAGAAATTGCTAACTAAACTCAATACCAGATTCGAAATACTTTTTTTTTGTAAGGAAAATGGCCATTTCTTATGCAACTTGGCACAGAAGTGTAAGAAAAAGTATTTAAAGCTTTTTTACCCGTTATCTACCTAATCGGGTGATCGTTTAAATTGCTTTGATAGTAATGGGTTTAAAGTGCATATTTGTACCGATTGGGAATGATTCTAGTATTCTTTTAGTTTTACTTACGTCCTGGGAAGGGAGTTTGCGGTGCCATGCCATTTGTAAAAACACCATCAGCGGCAGCAGCAGCTGCAGCGGCCGCTGCTGCAGCGCCACCACCTGGTTGGCAATTAGGTGTTTGAGCGCCCATTTGAAAATTGGGCATAGTTGGAGAGGGCAACGAGGGCTGACCAGCTCCATTGATTCCATGAGGTATTTGGGTGGCCAAAGCAGCGGCGGCCATAGGATTCATATATGAGCCTGGAGCCGTTGCAGCGGCGGCCATTAAAGCAGCTTGTTGTTGCTATTAATATACAAATAAACGCATTAAAAAAAAATTATTTAAAATTTCTCATTAATTTGTGTGAAACGAATTACAGCTTACCTGAGCGTATGCTCCATATGGACCAAACTGATTAAAAACAAAGGGATTTAAAAGATTCATATGGCCGGCCATTTGTTGCATTCGCCGGATTTGTCTTTCTTTTTCAGTGTCAGCAAATTTTACTACCAAACTCGAGGAAGCACCCTGATCATAATAAAACATAGAAAAAATATAGAGAAGAGAGAAGGGGTTAATATGTTTTTTTTTTTTTTTGTTAAATATATTTATCATGATTGATAGCAAAATAATTGAGAATTTTTTTGACTTCATTTATATAATTTTGTTTTGTAATGTCCGTTCAGTGGCAATTATAATTCCGTTCGATAGGGATTAGTTGATTTTATCTATGAGATGTGTTTGTTATGTTTTTGTTCCACACCGTTTTTGCAAAACCTAATTAGAGGTTATGGTTGCTGTTTACATGAGAATATTGATTACATTGACAATACAAAGTATTTTTGTAATCACCGGTTCAATCATTTTATTATTATCATTATTATTATTATTATTATTATGTCCTGAAAAGATAATTCTGATAAATAAGTCTTTTTTTTTTTTTTTTTTTTTTAATTATCTTCTTTCTTATATATATTTAATTAGCATAACAATAATAATAATGATTATGCGAACATCAAACCCAACAGTCGTAAGTAGTGGTAGAGAGGAAATGATTGAATGCAAACATAAATATAAAACAAGTTGCACGTTATCGATGACGGCGATAGGTTCCAAAGAATGGATCTACATGGCTCGAACTTGCTATTGTGCACTTATAAATCAAATCGTTATTCTAAAGCAAAAAAAAAAAAAATCTATTGTGGCCATGTGAACGTTTGTTATCGAGCTTCAAGAACTAGAGCATTCGATCCAACTTTTCCCCATTTTCGCATTTACTATGCCAAATTTTACTTAATATGACTATTTCTTCGAAATGGGGCATTATATGAGGACCTGTCGTAAGAATGGTCCCATCAATTTTCTTTTTAAATAACATTCGTCCTTGTGCGGTCTATTGATTAAACACATTGCAGATAGACAGATGGAGAAACGACGTTATATCGAGCGATGTACAATTATTTTCAGAACAAAACACATACAATAAAAACTGGGTACATCTCAAGTCTCTTTGGTTATTTGCGAAGCTCCGCAAAAAACTTAATATGCTGCTACTGTTAATGACGTAAGATATGAAAAGTGGCGCAATTCTACCCATTTCCGTAGATTGCGGAAACACTAGCTTCCTCATTCCGTTTGCTAAGTTATAAAAATGAGAAATCATTTTAACTCCATATGTTAATTAGGTGGATGTTGGTTCGTTTATAACGAACACAATTACACTAAAACCTTTAAAAAGTTGTCTAAAAAATTTATTATTATTATTATAATTATTACATAAATTTAGACAGAGAATAAACTCTAAGACTAAAGTGTTAAAGCACTAGCGTCTAAGGCTTTCGGCTTTATTTTTTATTAATATATTATTATTGTTGTTATTATTATTATTATTAAAAACTGTACCGCGCTTGAGATTTGAGATTTGAACCCACGACCATTTATATAAAGCATAGGAACAAAGATCAGATATGAGTTACAAGTTGCAGTCTTTCGTTCACAGAGATGTCGAAGAAGATTTCACTTCATTAGCGCGTTACAGATTGACAGACAGATGCTTTATAATGTTTTTCGGAACATTCCAAATGATTGCAAAAAATTTATATCTCGGCTATGAGTATTAAGTTACGAACTTGGTTAGGTAAAGCTTTGGAGTTGATCTGATCGTGCAAGTTGTTGTTGTCCACCGGAAGGAAGGAACTGCCTGGTACACGTTTCAAGAGCTATGACAGTGACACCGTAACAATATCCCAACCTTTGGGTGCCGCTGTTATCTAGCATAAATGGCTGTAAGCGGAACCATTTTTCCGTAATAAGGCAAAATTGTGTACGTCACGAAAGGTCACGTACAGTGACGATGGCACATTCTTGTTTTTATTTCCCGCACTATGCTCACCTTTTCACTTTATATTGTTTATGTTATTTTGGTGCGAAATAGAAATTTACTTAACTTTATGTAAAGTTTCCCAATATTAAATTTAAAATACGCTTTCAGAAATTTTTCAGAAACAAGGTCATGCTAACGGTTTAGAAATTTACATCACATGTATTCATTTTCATATAAATTCTTGTGAAATTTTAACGTCAATCAACGTCAGTTGATTGTACGCAATAGCATTGACACTATGCGGCAACATTACAGTTATCAAGCCGTGCATGCAAACAAGTAATATGACAGTTATATGATATATTTTAAGGGATTTATGTATGTGATCAAATTGAAATTTTTAATATAATAAAATATATAATATTTTAAATTAACTATTTGTACGCAATATACGCTATATACAAATATATTTTTCTGCATTTTGTATAAGACAAACATTATCAAAAATACTTAGGAAAAACTCGTTATAAAATATCTTTTAGCAAACTCTTTTTGTAGCGGTTCGATATCCTCATTTGCTATGTGACATGCTGGATGGTTATGTTGAAGCGACCTCAAGTCGTCAAAGTTCATTAAAATATTTTCACAATTGCGATCTGTGTGCTGGACACAAAATCACAAGATGGATAGACGGACAGACAAGCTCAGATCGATTCAGCAAGTGATTCTGAATGTGGTATAATGAAAGGTTGATCCGTCCCAAGTCGTACTGGATATTGTAAATATACGAGTGGTTTTGATTCATGAAGAGAGCGTTGAAGATGTTGCTTGTCTTTCGACGTCTGTCGATCAAGACAACGTTAATAGAGTTAAGGATTTATTGATCAAAGAGTGCCTCTTAATAATTATTGCTTTTGCTGACATTTGGTAAACATCCTTTGGGTTTGGGAGACATCTCACTATAATTGAACGTTTCGCAATGCGTTCGTTCTTCGTGACTTTCATTCCTCAATAACGGTACTCTCCTAATTTACTTCTGTCTGAAGGCTAGAAGCTTTCGAAAGTCAAACATCCGGTATAACCCTTCATTACTAAAATATTGAATAATTTTACAAAATCTTCGTTTTCAAGTATTTTTCTATCCAAAAGTGTTGGAGGTTGGGGGTCATTTTAGAAAATGTTAACCGGTTGTATGCTTCCTTTCGTTTTTCCTCAGCTTGTCACAGCAATATGAACAAATTCATCATTATAATATATATGAGCTACAAGCTCTCGATGCCAATAATCACCAGCGATTAGCAACAACAACAATCAAAGTGATAATGGCAACAATGACAAGAACAACGACAACAATGGTTTTAACAAAAATTTAAAGAGTAACGGTAAGAACAACACACAACAGTAACATAAATCTTTGGCGATGTTGAGAGCCACTTGTGGTAATGCATAGGCGGGTATATAATTAACAACACTATCAGCAACACCAACAATTACAACTACTGCAATAACTGTATAAATCGGAACGATAGCTGAAATAAAACAATGGCAATAATAGTTGCTGCAACTGTAAAGATAACGACAATTGTCGCAATAACAAAAATAACTACAGCAACAACAAGAGCAGTAACGTCAAACAACAACATTAACTATGCTATAACGGTGCTTCTTAGCCGGGGTATGAATTCAGAGCTTTCCAGAAAGTTAGTTTCCAAGCAATCTTTAGAATAATGAGAAAATGTTTATAAGGGAGTTATTTCACAAGCGAGACATTGCTTTATGACCTAAAGTTGTGGGGAGCAATAATCAGCACAGCGATGTGAACGATCGGCTTTAGTTCGACATGCGATTGTGATTTCGCACTCGCAGTTCATGGGCTAAAAATAACATATCTTTTGCTTGTGAAACTAAGTACTTTGTGTTACGGCAGGCACAAGAAAGTATTTGTGATCCTAACCTATTATATTTTGCACCTATTCGTTCAAGTGATTATTATTCCGGGATAGGTGCTAAGCTAAATCAGCTATCCGCTAGGCCTGTAGCCACAAAGTCGGAATTGTCATTTAGGGAAAACAGCCAACGGAGGTCCCCTATCCTCTATTCCCTATCTGTAGAGATAAATAGTCGGGATCAGGGGGTAAGATAAGCCAGTTGAACTCGTAATAAATGTGTGTAGCAACACAAAGTGCTACTGTAACCTAAAGAAAAAAAAGGTGAAGAAATTTTCTGTTAGACAGAGAGATCAAAATCGATTTTCCACTTCCTTGCAATACGATACAGTCAGTACACTGAAGTCGATAATTTTTATATTTAACTCTCTATTCGATTTCTGCTTTATATTTTGTGCGCCAGCTACGATGAAATGTCTCTATCTGTCTCTATCTGTCTTGTTATGCGAAAACGGATGTTTGCCCGGATCACTATCTCACCTGTTGCAATGCCTAATGTCTCTAAAAAGCTATATCGGTTTAAAAACTTACTTACGCACACAAAGTTGGCTTTTCAGAACATCGCTCCATATTTCAAGAGGGTAAGTATTTGGGTTGCTACAACCCGCTTTTCTTCTCTAACAAGGCATACATCAACTTTGAGACTGCCCCGCTTGCTCCACTTCATATCCTGTTTTTCTCTTAGGACAAGGCTTAAAGCAATTTATAGTTCCGAAATTTTTTGTCACGAATATCGAACCCCTTAAAATGCACTAAAGGCAAGCTAGTTACTAAAAACCTTTCTTCATACTTTCACTTAGCTTTTTGCGTTTACAAGATGCTTATCTATCTATAATTTTTCCAGATCATCGTCATGCATGCATGTATAGGGGACGTCCCTTGGATGGCTGGTTTTATGTTTTATAAGTGAATCTCACTCGTAACTAAAAACCATTGTCTCCATCATACGTTTACGTGATTCTGATTTTTCCTGGAATTACCGGTGTTTTAATAAAGATGATGAACCACTTCTAGCTTATGAAAATACAATTGAGATTTTCAACTTTATCTGATATTATTCTAAGGTTTCTTCTGCTTTGGAGAGTAAGTTCCTTTCTAGTATAATTGGAGATATTGTGCTGAATGACTTATATTTCCGTAAACTAAAATCTTAAGCTTCTTCTTAAAGTCTGGAAGCTTCCCAGAAAAGCGGAAAGACAACTGTATTCTGTCACTGTGTATGTACGGTGCTCCTTTGTTGAAAATCCAATAAATATTTCTGCATTTTTCCAATCATTTTTACTACTATTAGCCTGATCACTTCGTTTGCAAATATTGTAATTCCGTGTCGACGTGGGTTTACAAAAGTTGTCAACAATTTCGTGAAGTAGAGTCTTTTAATTTCGGTTGCCAAACAGTTCCTGATGTCATCTGTTGGACATAAGTTGATTAATAGCAATCGAAGATATCCTTTGACAAGTTATTTCTGAAAATTTCTTTATTTTTCCACTCCCCTCTCCAATGCTACGAAAACACGTATTATTCAAATTGAAATTACAATAAAAGAATTTCATGGAATTTTTTTATTCTTAAATGCTTTATATTTAAGATCTTATCACTAAACTAAATGTGATGAAATCACCTATAAGTCCAGGTGCTGAAGATTTTTTTTATAAATTATAACTAGCCATAGTTATAATTAGTAATAAGAACGCATATGTTTAGCTGTTGGCGACCTTTTAATTTAAATGAATAAATAAGTGAAATATATATATAATATATATATACATAAATATAAGTGAAGTATATATATATAATATGTATACCTAAATATGTAAATATATGAATATATATATAAATATATGTTTCTATGAACAAGTATATTTTTATATATTCCATTGATTTCTATTACCCCACAACGCAATTTTGTATGAATGAAACATTTCAATTAAAATGTTCATCCATTAAATCAAACAATAATATTTACGCCGATAGTTGGAAATATATATTTGTTCTAAAACCAAGGACCATAAATTAAAAAAGAGAATATATATATATATACATACATATATATATATACATACTTATGTCCTTATATATCAACCGAAAACCATCAATTAAATATTTTATCACAGTGCTTTCGGCTAAAGCCGCTTAAAAGCCCATTAAACTGACAGTATTTTAGTTATTTGTTTGTATGCACACCGTGGCAACAACACAAACATTTGTCCATTTCTATTTTATGACTTTCTTTTTTATTTCATTTTATTTTATTTATTTGTTAATTTTTTTTTAATTTTTATTTTGTTTTTTTTTTTTTTCATTTTTTGTAATTAAAATAATATGTTAAAGTATAGCATGTGAAAAATATCTATAAAGTTTTTTTTTTTTTTTTTGCTTTGAAACCATTTAGGCGTTGGCAAATAGTTTGCCTTCCTTTATAAAAGTTATAAACGTGTGTATGTATGTATTTGTGATACACATATTTGATTTGCGTAAAATAGAGAGAATGCGAAAAAAAGGCAAAAAAATAAAGGAAAACAAAAATGTAAATGTAACATTTTTCATAGTGGAGTTTGTTTGCACAGAACTTAAATTATAGTGCTTTGCAGCAACACCTCAAAGTATGCAACAGTTTTATTGAGACACTTACTCACTGACTCAAGGTGGTTTTCGTATGTTTGTGCATTTGGTTAACGTAGAGCAAGCAGCAGCATAAAAGCATAAAAACCACTGTCATGTACAACACACGAATAATAATTTTGGCACGAAAGCTATGTTAACATATCCCCAGTGCGGTAGCTGGTAGCTGGTAGCTGTTTCGTTCCTATATTGCACATTCTATACATTCGAATATTTTGGTGCACTGAGAGTTTTCAATATTAACAGCGCCTGCGATACTACTACCACTGATCATAGTCAAGGAACGTTTAATTCAGCCCATAAAAGCGGCACAATGTAGTGCTACTTCCCGTACGCAAAGTGTAGATATTATGAAAAACACTATCTTTAAGCTTTGCATATTACACAGGAAACTTGTATTCAGAAAGCGCGTGAGAGCGAGAAAGATAGATACAAATAGAAAGAGAGAGAGAGAGAGAGAGGGAGCGAAAGGGAAAGAAAGAGAAAGAGAGAGATGCTATTGGTGGCAGTACATCTCATATGGGTATATTATATTATGCCAGCAAATCCCAGCGCTGCTGTTATGTGTATGTCTATGTCGGTAAGCAATGAGTTTATTATGTTCACATTGTGCATATTTTGTTATGGTAACGTTGTCAGCCCCACCAGTACTCCCTGCGAACTCTTTACCATTTACCATTGCAAAAAAAAAAAAAAAAAAAAAAAAAAATAGAAGAAGAAAAGCAAACTTTTTGCACAAACAAAAGCAATATCAGTACCAGTAATAATAGTAGTGACATTGGTAGCGGTGTGACGGAGAATGAATGGATATGCTTGCGGCTTGTTCAACCATTAGTGAACATGTAATGTGAACATGGCCAAATGTAATCACTGTAGTGTTGTTGCATTGTTAGCTGGTTCGGGTTGAATGGCTGCCTAGCTGCCTGTCTGCCTGGCTGACTGTTTGGCTTAGTCGTAATGTATATATATATATATTTATATACATATATATATATGTATATATATATATATATGTACATATGTAAATAGAAGGGAACAAAAAAACGTAAACGAATGCATAATTCGCGCGTGTGTGTGTGTGTGTGTGTGTGTGTATATGTTTGGGCATATGGACGTGTGTGAGTTTATATTTCAGTATTCTAAGGAGACCAACAGGTCTATTTGTTAGCTATATACACGTTGTGCTCGGGATCCATTCAGTGCCCACACAGGCGCACATTTCCCGCCTTAAACATTTCAATATTTTTTTTTTTATTCTCGTTGAATATGATTGTGCTGCAGTAGTAGTAGCTTTGGTTATATTTTAAATAATTTCATGCGGATTTTATTTTTGGCGGTCTCAGACAAATTACTTTTTAAATGCATTTTTAGTACATACATTTAATATTTCGCCTGTATGTGCGAGTGGCTATGTGCTATGTGCACCCTTTGGTTATAGGATTTACTAAAACTCCCTTTTTGCTGGCGTGGGACTCATTGTTTTATAATAACTACCGGTTTAGTTGCGCTGACAATATTGTTGTGTGGTGTTTTACTGCCTGCCTACATTATACATGTACATACATACATATATATATATATATATATATATATGCTTTTCTACATACTCACATGCCTGAGTGGCAAAAAAAGCAAAACAAATGGTGTACAGGATTTTATAACAATTTTTGTGGTAAATGTGTGACATTTTCGTTTTATATATATTTATGGTAGATAATTGTATTAAATGAATTTTTGTTTTTTTGTTTTTTTTTTTTTTGTTTTGTAGTAAAGTAAACGTTAAGCCATATTTAATCTTTATATAATAAATGTTCATTTAATACCGCGTTGAAAATTTTAAAACATTTAAATCTGCCAAAAATTATAGTAATAAATGGCAGTAAAAGCAATTTAAATAAAAAGATCAAAATTGAAACTTTATTTGAAGAAGCTAATGGTAAGAAATAAAGGCGTTCCTTATGATTGCTGACAAAAGGTTTAATCTGCAAAATTTAATGCATTAAAAACTTGCCAAGCAATTGTATTTGTATTGTGTTTGTGCTTCATTTACAATTACTTATGATTATCGACGGAAAAATGATACAAGGGAGATGATAGATAAACTACTAATTAAAGTAATAAAGAAAGAAAAGCAAATAAACATTCTTCCGTCATTTAATTCCGGGCTAGCCATAGTTATTTTTGCGATCTTTACCTGGCAAAGATTCGGCGCGAATGGCCGACAAAGTCTGTGCCCTCTTTGCCCAGGCGAAGAGATAGTGCAATACGGTAAAGGAATTCACTAATATCTCAAAAGAAGAACTACACTACAACTCTCGCCGTCCCACAGATTCAGAGGCTGAATTTGGATGGGATGAGCATATCGCTGACTCGGGAATATCAAAACAAAAATAGTACTCGGACAGTTTGAAGGTGGAAAATGGCGAAACTGGAGCTGGCATATGCGCTCCGAGATATCAGAAGGCCATACCGCCCGGATATACTTCCTTAATATTTCAAGAAGAAGTCTATGCCATCTCTGCTTATGCATCAGAATGTTCAAGAAGGCAATGGAGAAGACAGCTAATCTGCATTCACTTCGGCAAGCACGTTGCTTTAAAGGTCCCTAAAGTGAAAACATTAACCTCTAAGCTTGCATTGGATTGCTTTCGAACTCTGAAGAAACTAGAGATGAACAACGAGGTGCACTTATTATGGGTGCTTGGACATATAGGCGTCGAAGGCAACCGAAGGGCTGAATGCTGAGCCAACAGGAGAGCCCGAAAGACTATAACAGATTCGGAACGCTTCAGTAGGAGCTATATCACGAGGTTGGTACTGAAAAAATCCGCAAGCGATTAGCACCTGAGCACTATAAGATTTGCTAAATTTTCCGGCTCAAAAGCTATAGGATTTCCTTTAGTTGAAAAATTTAGTTGAAATGAAAAATATACCGATTCATGCACATTCTGCGAGGGGACGTAGGAAACAGGCAATCTGCGAAATCAGTTACGGTGATGAAATTCGGAAGAATCCTTAAGCTTAAGGACTGGGTGCATGGGCGAGTGGAATAGATCTTTTTAGGCCGCAATACGCATTGCCCATTACATTACAATACAATACACTACAATACAACTACAACGGTTTAACTAGCTTACGGTTTTCCGGGGGTGGAGGAGGAGGGGGGTGGGGGGCGTCATATATACAGTTAGTTAGTATAAGAATTAAGTTTCGTCTTAAACTGCAGTGCAACTCCTTGGTGAAGCGGGAAAATCAGCGAAATTAGTAAAACATTTATGTATAACCTTGACGTTATTTACTTTTCCAAATTATTTCAGTCCATTTTTCCATTCCATTTATAAGTATTCCAACTATATTAACTATGTATGTTAGGCTTGGAATATGTGATTTCTAAGTAATGTATTTCCCTGTTGCAAAGCTCTCTCTTTCATATTAAGTCACGTTACGGTACTGCAGAAGTGAAACGAATAGAGGACGCTGCGAATATATCAACAGTGTTCAGGAATTCAGGCATAATGTCAAGTACAGTTTGTATTTCCTATCAATACGTACGCATACGCAGATTTTTGTTGTACGCTTTATTGTGATTGTATTTAAATGTGGATTTTATGACGGCGTGGAAATGGGCTCCCATTTCTGATCGCAGAGATTTGGCCCAAGGCTATCCATTCGTCTTTGCTTTCTCTTACTTAAACGCACAATTTAATAAATTCGTAAACATTTAACGAGAAAATTTAGTTAAAACTTGCGATGTTAACACAATCAACCGCAAAATTGCATTTCCGTTTATTTGTTTTGCTTATTTTGTTTCATTCACTTATTGCATTTTATTTTTATTTCTTTCGTACAAAGAGCCTATTAAAGTATCATGGAAAGCGTAATTTGTTGGTGATTTTCAACAACAACCAGTCAGTTAGAAAAAAAGAAGTTGGGATAAGCAGAGGGAATGTAAAGCAGAGTACTTGAGCGTACTTTTTTGCTTCTGCTTAAATAAAATGAAATCAGAAGCGAAACGTTTAACTGTTACCGGGTACAGACGTAAGTGGTGCATGTTATTTGCTTATCAAATAGAAAGAAAAAAACAAGAAAGAAGAAGAGTTAAAGTAAAGCTGAGTTCGACAAGTTGTCGCACAAAGCAGGGAAAAGAACTTTTTCTTTTTTATTTTTTTTAAATTCATTTTTGGTTAATTTATTTCTTTGCCTTCGTAATGTAATTGAATTAAATGTAAAAGAAACAGAAAGACAAATTAAGCGAATTAAATAAGTTTCGCCATTTGCTAAGTTTTACACAATAACGACAACATTTATAGTCTTTATCTACTTCATGGATTTCGCATAAAATCTTAGCAATGAAAAAAAAAAAAAAACGAGAAGAAACGAATATACCATAAAGCCCAAAGGACCAACAGTTGCATAAGTGCTACATACTTAGATTATCTAAGGATAGATAAGGGAGAGGAAATGCAAAGTGTTAATCTTGATGGAATAATAGCGTCTTTTGATGTGATAATACCACAAAGCATTAATTAGACGAGAGAGTTCAAAGCGCTCTAGACACGAAGTAGTCAAATAGCTGGTAACATATCAACATTACACCTGTGAGATTAACTAGGAGATTACCTGGCATTCATTGAATCGAAACATTGACTTTTAGTTCTGAAGTGATTTGAGATCTGTTGCAAAATCACGGGAAAAGTGAAAGACAGTTTTTCGACATCAATTACAGATCGAAGTTTGCGAATTGCCTACGAACCGCCCCCAGCCGGTTCAAAATTTTCATACCAACTTAGAATGCCGAAATACTACTGCTTGCCCACTTTTGCCCAAAAACTTTGAAAATGCGATTTTTTTGGAACAAGTGGCCCGATTGGAATCGTTATCAATAGCGTTCGTTCTTGGATCAAAGCACGTCACTATGACAAATTTCATCAGAATATCGCAAAATTGCGACCTATAGCTTGAACACAAACGTATAAGAATGGACGTTAGACGGACAGACGGAAAGACGGAGAGACAGGCTTAGATCAATTCAGATAACAATTCTTGAATCGATTGGTACAATAAAAGATGGGTCTATCTTAAGTCCTTCTGAGTGTGACTTATGTGCGCATAAACCTAATATACCCTGTACCACAAGTAGTGTAGGGTATAATTATTCGCATACACAATAGTTTTTAGTTTTTCAAATGCAGCTCTGTCCTGGTTGCATTTGTTACGATTCCTCGGCATCTGTTAAGTAAAATAAATTTGTAAAAAGAGTATTTTCTTTTCCCCAATAAAAGATAAGGCGTTGAATCGATTGACACCACTTGTTTTTCAAGAGTCTTCTGTTTTGAAGAATTTGCAAGCGCATTCTATCTATTTTCAAGCTTGATGTTATGTTCGATTTTCATTTTCTTAAAATAATTTATTAATTAATTTCCAAATTCTTGCAAATTTGCAAATCTTTTAAGATAAGTTGTTAATAAAACAATGACAAATATTGTTGTAAGTGTAGATGCATCGTAGACGCATCGGCGATTGTGAAAAGAGGGAGAAATAAGGAGAAAAATTTTTCTAGCGAAATTGTTCTTGTTCCGAATTTTTGTTCCCTTAATTGAGCGATTTATTTAGCGTAAAAGATTACAGTTGATGGTGTTTTTTTTTTTTTTTTTGTAGTTCTTGTGCCACACACCATAAGAGAACAGAATTAGATTGAATTTAATGAAAACGTCTTCAATCTAAAAAAAAAAAAAAAAAAAAAAAACAAAAAAAGGAAAGGAAAGGAAAGTTTTTCTTCCAATTTTTTTTTTTTTTTTCTTTTTATCTACATTCATTTTCATACTTTTCTTCTTCGTGTGAAAATGCTGACAATAAAGTTAAAATGTTTTTCGGTTTTATGCAATACACTTTTTAATTAATTTCAAGTCCAAGTATAACCAAAAAAAGCCAGAATGACATTTTCATTTCATGTGGAAATTAACAGAGAATGTCATTCACCGGGAATTGCTATGCATTTGCTAAAATAATATAATCCTATATATATATATATATATATAAATGTACGCGTTCGTATGTGCGTATGAATAGAGAAAAACCAGATACTTTGAAAATTCCATTAATGTTTGAAAGTAAATATGGTACGATTTCCCAATTATTTATGTAGTTTCGAGCGTATAAGAATTTAAAATAGAGAGAATTTTTATAAGAAAATTTTTACATTACACAGTACGTATAAGTGGACTTGCATACGGATTGACATCAGAGTGCGAACGAGTTACTCGTAGATAGAGTATAGTCGTCCGCTATTGTTTGTTATTACAACATAATAATAATAATAAGCGATAGTAATCGTGCATTTGTATGTCTTTAGATATACAGTATGCAGGTAGACAACAGCCGTTCGCAGTTGTTGTTTCTTCTTCTAACTTCAAGTTGTACCGACTCTTGAAGAAAGCATTCATCTAAATCCATGACGTACAAGGATAGTAGCGAGATTGCTACCGATGTTTGTTCGCATAGGCTTGAAGGAGAATGAAAGATCGAATTTACCGACTCTTGAAGAAAGCATTTATCTAAATCCGTGACATACATGGATATTGCTTATGAAGTCTATATATGATTATGATGTTCGTTCGCTTAGGCGTGATGGAGAATGAAAGATTGAATTTTTGCCGTTGTTTAATGACTAAAAGGCGTCGGATCTAATTTTCATCGATAAAAAAGGTTCAACGGTCTAGCTCAAAAGCACACTTATAGACGCTAAGCAACAAACATGCAATACTAATTATTGTCTTGAAGAATGGATCGTACAGTGATATTGAAAAATCATAAGTTTTGGTTTAAATGTCGGAAATGCACGAACGTGAAAAGATTAGTGGGATATAATGATTGTGCTAAAGAGACTAAAAACAAAGTTACTTGATAAACGTTCGTTGCATTTACCAAATAAATCAAAGAGAAAATGTCTGATGTTGGCCCATGCTTTCCTAGTGAAGGAGTGGATGGAATATGGTATACTGAGTTGTTTTCGTACCGAGGCCCAACTTAAATTCTTTAACGCGAAAAGCCCGAGTTGTTTATGCAAGGATTCGATTGATTAAACACGACAGCGATGAGAAGGTGAAGAAACCAGTATAAGTTGCCTCAAGATAAACATTTAATAGAACTTGAATACTGAGAACTTAATAAAATCAAAGAACGTGTCCACATTGAATGTGAATGTGAGTCTATAAAGAATTTCGTCTTGAAAACGAGCGCATATTAATGTCTTTCCATCACCACAGGATTAGATAAAGCAAGATGTAGCTAAACCATCCCCCAGGATGCATTAATCTAAGGACTCTTGATGTGGCGACACTCTCTTCAAATACGGATAAATTCAAATAGATATAAGTGGAAAACGACATGAGTTCCATAAGAGTGGTTTGTCGGATTTATTCTGTCACAAACTATACTAACATCGATGTACGCAACAATCATTTGCGAAGCCTTTGAACGTATGGCAAGTAAATTTAAGCATGACGTTTATGGTGATTGATCCGCTTTTAGAAAAGCGTACCGGCGAGGAGAAATACTGGACTTGATAGCGTAGCTAATGCGAGAAGTCCAAACGGGGTCAAATGTTTCTATTATTTTAAAGGCAAGATGTCTACTACTGCTTTCATGAAGGGGTAAAGCAGAACTAGTCATGTTTCTAGGGAACCGTTGAAATTTGCTTCACCATTACGACAAAGTTCGAATTTACCGTTTACAAAAACACTGGATCCTGTGTGAATGCTCAGAGGTATTCAAAGTTTAGGTCAAAAGAGATGGCAGCTTGAAATGACAAGATCAACGAGCTTTTCACAAGCATTAACGAATACGCAAGGAGCAAAACGGACTAATTCTTCATTTACGGATAGCAGTATGGCTTTTATCGTAACCGCATACCTGAGATAATAAACGGGATTGGGTCGCGAGAATTTTCTCCTCCCAAGTAAGGAGTAAGCAGAGTCACAAGGTTTTCGTCTTTTGAATAAATTTCAACTATGGACGAAACAACGACCATTAGGTTCAGGCTCACGCATAAATGAAGAAGTGGCGCAATGAAAAACGGCTCTATAGCCGGAACAGAAATAATCAAATTAATGTGTGATATTAGACATTTAAGTAGGGTAAAATGGTTCCAATTAAAAGCGTATTTTGAGTCGTAATCAGAGTTACGAGTGGAATGAATTCGATATAATTAACGTAAGACGAACAATGACTAATTGAAAAGTACGAGGTCATTTGAATCGATTACATTCGAAATCCTATTATTGAAACTGATAAAAATAGTTGACAGTCTAATGCCTACAAATAGATCATGTGTAGCTATTAAGGAAAAAACATTTTCTGCACTATTGTTTTCACATCCGGAGTCTATGAAAAGAAATTCGTATCTTTCTCAGCGTTCTCTGCATTCAATAATTTTCCAACATATCATATGTTGCTTCGCATCACGTAGCAATATAATACAATATTGTGTATATATATAAATGTATATAAATAAGTATAAATTTTATTGGCACAACGTTCCGTGTTGCAGAAAAAAGTACTCGTCGTTTAAAAATCTCATTTCAAATATACAATTCACAAAACGTCCGGTTTCCGGTATATGTATTTATCTACTTATTACTTATTGTTGTTGTTATTTTTGCAGTTGTTGCTGCCTTTGCCAAAACATAAATTTCTAAAAAAAATTAAGTCAAAAAATATCCGCAGCTGAAACGTAAAGTTCATATTATCGTCTGCACTATCGCATATATATGCAATATGTACAAGTATGTACGTGTATGCCTCCGTAATAGCAACAGGCTTATTTCGCTCAAGCGGCGGCCTTGTAGTAATAATAATGATAATAATAGTAATGATATATAGCAGGAGAACTCCTTGGCGAAAAAAGAAGGAAATAATAGAAAGAAGAAGAAAAGGAAGAAGAAGGCGAAAAAAAGAAACAACATTATTTTTGGCATCAAAAAGCAATCGCATGTTGCATGCAATTGTTGAGTGTTACAAACATTTCAGCTTGTTGGTACTTAACACAAATCCAGAGGGAATGGAGAAAACGCACAACCGAAAAACAAAAAAAAAAAAAAAAAACCTAAAAGGGCCAAACGTGACGTTATTAGAGTTTTTGGATGGTGTTCTATTAAATATTTTAGTCACTATGCAGCTAACAGTGGGTTGCGGTTGTGTTTAAAAGTTATTTTACTCTCTTTGCTTGATGAGTTGGAGGCAAGTTTTTGGCAATTGTTTTATATTGTTTTATGTGCTGGCCTGACTTATTCCATATTTTTATTGTTTTTGGTTTTTTTTTGTTTTTTTTTTGTTTTTTTTTTAAATAAACACTACTAGATGTTTTTGCAGCATTCTGTGGTTGTCTGGTTGTTATGCTATTGGCTTTGGCTGCGCGACATTGAGTGCTAAAGTTGGCAAAGTTTCAAGTGTTACAACTTTAATGGACTATTAGAGGTGAGAAAGTGTTAAAATGCCAGCTTATCGCTAATGTTATAATTTGTGTTATTGTGTGGCGTGTATGTGTGTGTGTGTGTGTGTATGTTTTCTGTTTGTGTTTCGTTTTGCTTTTAAGGATATTTATTATGCGACTGAAGGTGTGAAAATTATGAAAACATGTAACAATAGAGATTTTTTACAACTCCGAGAACTTTGTGTACACATTTAAGTGACAAGAAGGTAATAACATATTGTATGTAAGTGTTTGTGCATTTATAAAATTGCAATTTTTACTTCATCCAGAAACGAAGACATAAGATCTTTACTATACGATAAACGAATGGAGAAACATTTTAAAAGCTTTAGATTTTGTACGTCTGGGATACTCTTGATTAAAGTAAGATATCCTTTCTTTCCCTGTCTGCCTGCTCTGCAATTATATTGAAATTGCAATACCTGACGTAAAAGCTTAAAGCTTCTTTGGCATAAGCAACCGTATGAACAAAGCGGTGTTTTAAATATTATCGATACATAAGTTTTTAAAGTAAATTAAATAAAAACTAAAGCGAAAGTTCTCCGAAGGGATAGTTGGTAAATTTTAGGGTTAATTCCGATTTAAATATCCGGTCCGGATATAATATGTTTGTGCTGATGGTATGGGTGGATGGGATAGAGCCACCTTTTATTACACCTGTCTCTTCTGAATCATTTTCTTAAATAATCTTAACTTGTCTTTCCATGTGTCCGTCTTATGTCTGCCTATGTTTTCTTATATTCAATCTATAGTTCGTTGCTTTCGTTTGTGTTAGGGCTCAAGGATGACCGTTTTTAAAAACGATTCGGATCAAACCGCTTTTTCGACTCTCCATATAAAGCCTTACTTTGATAAGTCGTTATAAGTAAAACAATAGTCTTTATACACCGGCGTTGTGATGTAGTGCAGTATAATAACGCGTTTGGCCCGACGGAGATTTCCTTGAAAACGCCCGTGACAGTCAAGGTGAATAAATACTACTCGCAACAAAAGTTCTTAATATGACCACTATACGTGTTAATGAAATTAATCGATTCTTGAGCGAATCTAAATTAATGATAAATTTGGTATGTTTGGTATGTTGTGTATTTTTGAAAATTTTTCGTTCAATAAGATCTAAATTTATATTTCGTTATGATCAAATTAAAATACTTTTGGCCTGTGTCCATAAAGTGAATAAAATGGTAGCAAGAGTAACTTAGAAATCATTTGTGTCTGGTAAAAAGAAAAGTGCACTTGTGCGACTTGCACAATGGTACAAAGTGAACAAAGTGAAAGGACATAAGAACGAATGCAAAAAATACTTAAGATATTGCATTTCGTACACATACGATTTTTTTTAAGAGCAAACTTACACAGACTTTCATTGTAAGATACAAAACGAAGCGAAATCGTTAGTAGGAGTTAGAGACATTTTTACTTGATTGGAAAATAATGAGCATGTATGCGTGTACATACATGCGAATACATAAGCGTAAGCAAGAAAATTGAATTTAAATACAATACGCTAAGGGATTAAAAATCTCTTCAACGCATAAGTCTACAAAGCGTCTTTCCTTTTTGTTGAAGCTTGTGTGTTTGAATCGATACATTCAGTCTAAACTTAAATAGAAGAGACGAGCGGGTTGTATAGTCGGAGATTAAACTTCTCTTGACTCTTAGGTACGGCTATGGTTTCAACTTTAATTGATGTCTCTTTTGTTTTCAGAATACTTGGCAAAAAAAATTTTTATCTTTACGAACGTTTATCTATAGTAACACACCTTTCAAAGGGCCTACTGTTTTAGAGGATCTCGCGTAAGTGATCAAACAAATCATAGCTTCTGGCGTTTATGATATTAACACGCGACATAGTTTTATCTTAATTTGCAAGAACTGAAACCAGATTCGGATGACTTTGAGCACTTTCACGTTTCTATATGCCATGAATTTTAATCGTTTTGAATATCCTTTGCAAGTATGGGAGACAATTAAAGAAACTGAAGGACATTTGATAAAATTTTCTTACGGAGCCTAATTTATCAGTTCAATCTTTAAATGAATTTTCGTTTCTCGGTTACTGCAAATCGGTTTCAAGCAGGATATACCTTCTTATTTATGTAAGTATAAACAAAAACAGATAAGAATATTATAGTTGGGCAAGCCGACCATTAAATACCCTATACCACAATGTCTAACATAATTCTTATTTTTATTATAGAACACAAAAATTATATCTTGTTTCCATATAGAGGCATATAACAGCTTTTCAGAATAGTGCATTATATGAGTGCGTTGTGGTCGAAAAAGTGCGTCCTTGGGTCAAAACACGTCACTGTATCAATTTCATCACAATATCTCAAATATTGCGACCTTTTGTTTGCGACACAAATTTACATGGACAGACATAAGACGGACGGATAGACGGACAGATAAGCTTAGATCAATTCAGATTATGATTCTAAATCGATGTTATAGAAAATGGGTCTATCTTAAGCTCTTCTGCGTGTTACATACGTTCCACCTAACTTAATATACCTTCCACCGCAGGCGGTGTAGGGTATAAATAGGTATGGAAGACTACCATTTTTCTTTCATGAATTTTAACAATAATCTGGAAATTAAAAGCAAAACGTATTATTTTAGATAAATCGGCCCATTATCAAAAATGGAGACGATCCAATGCCTTTGTCATTGATCTCGTTTTGCTTTGACTTTTAAATTCTTCTTTGCACTAAATTTCTTTCACTTCCTTTATGCAATTTGATGATTTCGTATCATTTCTTATTTTCTTGTGCCAAGATAATACTAATGGTCGTCGTTTATCAAAAATTCGTTTACTTCAGAATTCATAGGAAAAACATAATAACGACAAATCTATGAAAACACTCAAACTGACTATTGTTTCGAGATTATCATAATTTTTCTTATTTCAAAAAATTTATTTGTTGGAATTTTAACATTTCATCGACAAGATGTAGACAAAGCTCCCTTAATGAGTTTAAAATGTTTTAAATCCATGTCTAGTTGTTTGTTTAAACAAAAAAAAAAAAAAAAAAAAAAAAGACTCCTTTTTACAGAGAGTATATTAGTTTGTGTGTGCGTTTGATATACTATCGGATATAAATTCGTTAGATTTTGTTTCTTTGCCTTTTTTATTTTCTTTTTCATAATTTTTTCAACTTTTACACCCACCACCGACGGTGATGACGGGTATATGCATTTTGTCAAAACGCTTACAACGCCCACGAGCTTCAGAGACTCTACAAAGTATATGTATTCTTGATCAGCATCAAAATCTGAATCGATTTCTGTCCGTCTGTCCATCTGTGAAAATGAAGCTATCGTCTTCCAATTTGGCAGAAACCTAGAAAATCTTAGCGCACAGGCTACTAAAGAAAATGGGTCAAATCGGTCAAAGGGTACGCTTACGGTACTGTCTAAACTGAGCACACCTTCGTTTTTCCAAAGGAATGAGAAAATTGGTTTTTTTGCACATTTCTCATAAACTACAGCAGATAATTTACAAAACTTAATAATTTACAAAAATGTAACCATGTATTCTACGGGCAATGCTGTAGTACTTATAAAAAAATGGGAGAAATCGGATACACGCCCACTTAATTTTGTAGTGTGTCGTAAATTACCTCTTTCCTCAAAACTTCTATAATGCAACGAAGCAAAGTTCTCCATAAACTATATAAATTCTTGCCCATTTTCGATGTAAGCATGTCCGTCCATCCATTTGAGTATTTGTTCGCCGGCGCAACTGAAAAAAAATTATCGCCTACAAACTTGCAAGTGAATTTGAAAATGACTTAAACGCCCACATGCCCATGTAACAAAAACTGTGAACATCTTTGTTTTCCGTGTTGTTCGTTTGTTACTCGTAAAGTACACCACATACACCAGTATTATAAAGTATGAAAATTTAGTTTCTTTCCTTTCTTTTTAGGATCACGGTGATGCGTATAAAGAGTTCGGTCACGACCGAATATAATTTTCCTACTTGTCCTTTTGGCTTAATTCTTTAACTAAACGATCAAAGCATTTGTTTAGATTTCCTTGGTTACATATTACATATTACAGAACGATTGTTTTTGTGTTGGTTTGGCAGGAGTAAAACACTTTTAAGCTTCGAATTTTAAATAAATTTCAAATTATCCTTTTATATATGTGTATAAATTAAGAAGTATAAGGTTATAAGTAAATCAAGCAGGCAGAATACTGTCACTTCTTCTGCTTTGCACTGTTGGGATAACATAATTGTTTTTATAAGTTAAACTACGCTCACATACATTCAGAGGGACTTACATTTGTATATAAAAGAATTTATAAGCAGCTTATTCGTTGCAAAGCTCTATTGGGTGACAGAGAGAGAAAGAGAGAGAGAGAGAGAGAGAGAGAGAGAGAGAGAGAGAGAATTCTTACAGTATTGCGTTCGGCATTAATTATTATTAAGTTAATGAATACTGTTACGACACAACTTATAGAACTCTTTGTACCCTTAAGTTTAACCCTTTGAAGATAATCATGGACAATTAGAAGATTTCGGGAAGACTATAAGGCGCATTCAGTGCGAATGACATATTATTGCTTCTGAAGTCCTTGATTTTACTCGATCTAAAAACGAAGGCGCCCCATTTCGTACAGTCAATAATAAATGGCAGTCTAAGCGAGCATTTAAAAAACCGGAATCGGCGGAGAGAGCCTGATAAAGAGATTAAAAGACCGAATTTAAGTGGCAGTGCGGCCAGTCACGCTATTAAGCTGTTTAGAGCAAAATATTTAACGAACCGAAAAACCTTAAAAAGGTACTAATCAGAATTTGATCGATAGTATCGAACCTCTGCAGTTCGATTTGCAGGTCGAAGTCAATCAGTTGAGAATTGAAAGCCGTAGAAATACAGTGCAGTTCGAGAAAAAAGCGGTAAAAGCAATGGATTTTTAAATGAAAAAGCCTTTGGTTATCAGTCTTGAATAGTTGAGCATTTATGGCGATAAAAAGCAAATTGAAAGGCGTTGCCCTTTAAATTATTTAACAAACATTTTTTTTTTTTTTTTTTTGGGAATTGTTTTCTCAATTTTGGAAAACAAGAGCGAGAGACTTTTTTTTTTAAATAAGTGAATTCTTTCTTACACTTTCTCGTAGAGTGCGTTGCTCCCATATTGTGCATTTTTATTTTTATTATTGTTATTATTTATTTATTTATTTATTTATTTATTTATTTTTTTTTGCACATTCTTATTTGAATTTCATTGTTGATTTGTTGTTTTCTATAGTTGCACTGTTTTTGTTGTTGCCGTTGATGCGCTGGCTGCTATATGAATATTTTATGAACATATTATCATCATAGAATTATAAAATAATTTTTTTTTTTTTGTGTTTCAAGTCTACACAAGTGTTGTTGAATGATATATCCGGTATGTGTATTGTGTGTATTGTATGTGTATGTAGTCTAAGTAGTGTTTTTGTTGTTATTGGTTTTATGTATATTTGTGCATCTATTTCGATTTTATATTGTTAATCAAGTTTTGAATATTGAATTTTTATTCGGCTTCGTTCTAGCTATGCCTGGGTGTCTATAACCGCAAATCCCTGTGTGCTGCACATACAAATATTCTACGCATCTATATATCTATCGTATTTGTTCGTTTGCCGGGGGTGAAGGGAGAGCAAAATTTAATTATTCAAAACTACAGTATTTTTTTGCTTTTTGTTTGTTTGCGGAGCAATTTGATTGTTCAATTTTGTATGCTTTGGGGTTTTTTGTGATTTTTACTTCAACTCTCGTTCCCGATATCAGACACCGCGGCCACCTATTAAATAATTATTAAATGTGATTATGTGATTTATAAAGCGTATGAGTAGTTATTGCTATTTCGCTATATGCTCAAGCATATAAGTGTACAAAGAGTAAGAGTAGCGATGCGCACAAGTATATATAACTACATAAATACATACATTGAAAAATCCACGCACAGACACACACAGTCATTGTAACAAACACAAAAGTATATGGAGTTCGGTTGTGTTGTGTACGACTTTGATAGCAGTGTTTACGGCGAGGAAACTCGACACGGGAACAGAAACTAACTACACCACTCAGTAGAAAGGGTTTGCTGATAGCTTGTCGGAAAAGAAATTATAGAAAAGACTTCGGATCCAGATGGACATTAAGAGTGGTAATTCGCGAGAGACCCAACATCCTCATGACGACGTATGAAAAGTGCCTTGAAAAACTGGTTTATTTATCGAAGTGTCAAAGATTAGTCCTTCACTTATAAAAGGGTAATAAGCAAAAAGAATAGTTTTTATACCAGCGGATGTTCTTGGTGTGAATAGACGTCATCGGCAAGGTACTAGAGAGAATTGTGTACATAATCGCCTCCTGACCACATCAAAGTAAGGCGTTTCCTTAGATATAAATCATAGATGCGAATAGCGGCGATCCACTCTAAATGCTATTAAACAAGTGAGCAGTCTGGCAGGAATGGCCATAGCAGACGAACGTTGTGCGGAAATGCGGTGCTAAGGGATATTGCGTCGTGGTCACACATGATGCCTTTAATATACTCGAGTACGGGCGCATTAGGAATGTCCTCAACAGGGTGAAAGGCTCCAAGATATATTTTGAAATTTATATCGAGCGACATTCGACAATGTAAGGTAAATGTACGTGACAGTGGCAGAGTAAAATAGATCTTTTAAGTCGCTATACAGATTGCTCATGAACACGATAATACAATGATAGCGGTAACGATACTGCGTTCTACGACGTAACAGCAGACATTCCACAGAGTTGGGTCGAACTGAAGCTGGCTTTGCTGGCAATGTAGTCAACGTTGCCAAACGCCTATGTTTCCAAGAGCAAGTCAATATTGAAAAAGGATAACTTTTTTGTTGAAAACCTAATGAAGAAAGCAGTAAACAAAAGGTTTACATATTTGAACAATGTTCGTCCCTCAGTTCATTTGCAAACATGTTGTCGTCAATTTTTCGAATTTTCAAGCAGAGTTCACGTGCGAGCATTAACAACCTAGGATCGTGGAAAACGAGAAATCAAGTTCGAAAATCAACGTGTCTTCGAGCCACAAAGCGGTCTTGTTCAAATGTCGAGGAATAAACTTTTCAGTTGAAATCGAAGTTAGAAAACCATTCATGGAAATGACTTCTTAAGACTTGTTAGCTATACGAAAGGAAAGAAGTAGGGAGAGAGAAAGAAAGAAAGAAATAGGAAGACAATGGCCGTAATCTAATGGGCGTGTGTGCCTTTATCGGCCGAGCATTCACTATAGTTATGAGCGAAATGCATTTTGCCACACAGAGATTTGAAGTCGCGAAAACTCGTACTTGGTGGTCGCGATTCTTACCTACTCGTCTACTTGTGCGGACACAAGAGAGAGTGCAATAGTCTCTTAATTGATTAATACTTTTATGCACTACTTATGCAACAAAAAAAAAGAGGAAAGAATTTCGTCTTTTAAAATTTAATTTGATTTCAGCTTAAATTGCTTTCTTCTATGGAAATGAGATAAAAGAAGTTTTTTTTTTTTTTTGTTCCTCCCACAAATTCTAGCAACTATTTCCGTCTATCATTTCCTTAAGCAATTTAATACAGTTTAGAAAAAAAAAAAAAAAAAAAAAAAAGGAAGAAGTAGAGCAATCAAACTAACTGGCAGACAGACCAAGAAAAAACGACAGATTTTCAAAAAATTCATAGAAAACTGCATATCGATAATATCAGAGGCAATAGTTTCAATTTTACGCAGCCATCAACAACAACTACGTTTATATATGTATATAATACATATATATATATATATATATATATAT
>CCAG010021052.1:0-12585 GCA_001077435.1 Glossina morsitans morsitans
AAAAAAAAAAAAAAAAAAAAAAAAAAAAAAAAAAAAAAAATGAAAATAAATTATAATAAAGTAAAATCAATTTTATATATATCCAGATATATATATCCATACATTATACATATATATATATATATTAATATAAATAAACTAATTGAAATGTAAATAAAAACGTATAATAGTATGCATTGGAAATTATGTACGAGTATAAGTATGTATTTATAGGCGTGCGTGGATCATGTGTTTTTTGTGTTGCGTAATATAATGCGAAAACATCAGAAACCAAATAAAGAACTAATTAAAAGTGCAAAAAGTAATATTATCTGGCAATAAACTGGTGCTTGGATGATAATGTTTGAAAAACAAAAAAAACAAAAAAAAAATGGTTAAGCAGACTGCTTTAATGCACATAATCACATGTTTTCACGTATAGGTATACATGCGTAACTTGAAATCAATAATTATAACTAAATACTTGTTATTAAAAACTTTTAAACCCAATTCAGGTATTTAACCATAATAAAAAGTTTTCATTTTTACGTTGTTCTTTTTATTTATTTTTATTTATTTTTATTTTTCATTAAAAGAGAACTTTTCAATGTTTGTCTCGCTTCTCGGCCCTCTTAACGTAGAGATGCGACGACAAACTTTTACCATAAGCGCCCAAGCGTATGCCAAGATTCTTGTTATATTCTCTTATAATCTTGGCGTTGTTTTGTTATGTTTTATCAAGTTTTATCTTCCAAAGGTATAATAAATTATACATATATATATATCTATGTATATATACTTTTTTTTTTTTCTCTCTTTTAATTTTCCAACAACTTTTTGGGCAGGTATTATTTAGAAGTGAAGGAGGAGAAGAACAGGTTTAGTAGAATGGGTGCGGGTGTGCGTATGTGTTTATGTTTTGGTTTTTAAACGTCATAGTTTTCGGCTTCAAAATGAGCAGAGGCAGTAACGGAATATATAACCACCAATATCACTGAACCTGTTGTAGACCAAAAAAAATATTTGCAAAAACTTTGCACAAAGCAGCCAGCAATACTTTTGAGAATCATTACTATTGTCTGGTATTTTGTTTACTAGCATGGAAAAACTTTAAGGTTAATTAACACTAGAACTACCGAACCGACGTTTGATATTATATATATATATCTATTTCCATTAAAGTGGGTCAGTGTAATTCATTCCTTTCGTTTGCGGAATCGTCGGAATCGTCTCTTAAGAAACAAATTGACATAGAATGATTGAAAGAAGACCTAATCCACAATATTAATTCATTTTGGTTGAAAAAATCCCTAGACACGGTTGATTATTCCTTTGAAAAGTCCCCTTAGGCCGCCCAGTCAAATTTTTTTGATGTAAAATGCATTCGAAAGTAGAAAAAGAGGTAAACAAATGTGTTTATGGCACATGTTTAACGTGTAATTGTAAAAAGTGCATGCCGTGCCTCGTACTTATAGATTTAATCGGAACATATAACATAAAATGCATAGATGCAATGCATCTATTATTTTATTTACACAAACAACTGCAAAGACTATAAAATGTGATAATAAAAAAAAAATGATTCATTATCATGGAATAAAATGGAAGTACATGGAAAGGGAACCGTTCATATTAGGTGTGCTAGCTAAAGCGATCGTATCATTTTACTTTAACTAACTGTTAAATCGTCATAACATATTGATTATACGTATCAGGCGGATCAAGAAAGCCTTCGCATCTAAATTAAGGTCGTACAAATATTTCTGAAATATTACATGTTTTTTATAAGCATTTGTTTCCAGCTTTTAAACGAGTCGACAGTTCTGATATTAAAAAAAAAAAAATAATGATAATATTATTTACCTTAGTTGAAACTTTAAAATATATGGACGACATTATAATGCGGAGTAAAATGTAATGACCATTAACGATATTACAATATAATCGATGACATTTCCTATATTTTAGTATGCAGAGTTGTAAATTTTTTCGCTAATCCGCTTAGTTGTCTACTTGGCAACTTTAGCCAATGCAGCTTTATGGTGTTCGCTCCACGTATAATTCCTTAAGTTAAAAACTCATATACGTTAGCGAAAATCGTGCTAGTTTGCCATTTCGTTAGTTTCGTGAAGACGTTTACACATTAATGGTTCAAATTGTACGTCATTTTGGTTGCAAAATGTTAGTGTGACTCTCAAAAAAAAAGAGAAAAGGTTGCGTCCGATGAATAGTTACTAATGATATTTGGCCGTGACATTTCAAAAACCCTGAACTTGCAACATATAGGTATATTAATAGACGTGCAGCACACACGCAGGAATAATTGTCTGTAATATTCATCTTCGCGTATACGCTAGGCTTAAGTTATGAAGTATACGCCAGATAGTCCATGTGGACAATTTAAAGTAACGGTACGTGGAATCTCGCAGCGATTAGAAAACCGCAATCCGCAGAAACCGCAGAAAATATGACCCATGCATTATAATCGTGATTGTTACCGGGATTAATAACCGAAAGGGGGAAAAAAAAAAACAGTTGTCCAAAAGAATATTCAAGATTTAAGCGCAGAAAAATTAGAGAGACCATGGCATCGTTGCGCTGGGTTTTTCTTACACTTTACAAATAATGGCCGAAAGCTTGCTATTGTACACATTTGTTCTCTGAACAAAAGCAAAGGTTCAACTTGCTGGAAATGAATCTCCGGAAAAGTATTACGTCATAACTCGGTTAAGAAGAACTGTTGCACTTTCTCTGCGTTTCGCATGGCATTGTTTCTTCGTCTAATTTTCGTCACAGCCTTAGCCATAGACGGGGAGAAAGTTATAGTTAAGTCTCGAAAATATGTCCCCTTAAAACGTTTGCTCAACTTTCAGCATTCGTTGCATATGTGTACGATGAAGCATATGTTTAACATTAGACGAAAAAGAGATGCGAACAACACATAACTTAATGTTCGGATCGAATTGTGAAGAGACGTATATTTTTTCAAAATAGTGAAGCCATCCATAATGCATTGCATTTTTCCCGCCGCATTGTGTAAGTTGGAGAAGTTTACGCAGCAATTCTTTTGCTTTGTCAAAAACGATTCTAAAAATTCGTCAAAATCTTTTACTCGCTATTCTAATATCCTGAAAAACAGTTAATGATTCTCTTTATGTGGCATTTGACCAGCGTAATAAAGAAGTAATAAACAGCAGTAGGAAGGAATGCAAATAATTACATAACCAGCAAAGCAAATGTTAGCATTGTGTTTAACGTGTGTAAGGTAAAAAGCTTATTATAAGTACTTAAGTGATTTCCTTAGAGATTACGGAGAGAAAACATATATGTATAGATGAAAAAGTTCTTTTTTTCTCTTTGAACACAACACAGTGATTGATTATCTTTTATGACTTTATTAACAAAACTAAAAGTATTTTGTCACTGTCTTTCGTTTTCAGTAAAGCACTTTACCACCTGCAAATTACTGCGTTGTCCTTGTTTCATTGTTTGATTATATAGCTAATGTCTTGGCGAGATATGAGTGACTGGCTTCGCTTGTAACTTGTCATTGTTTTACATGACAAATAATGCTTTATCCTTTTTCGCTTTTTCGTTCATTTTTAATGAAATTTATCTAAAGGATGTTATAGCAGCTGAGTTGGTTTTTCTTTACACTTTAATAATATTTTATTACGGCAGAAACCTTGGTCTCAACTTAAAGCTATGATTTATGATAGGAAATCTTTTTCAGCTTGCACTTGGAGACGTTTAAAAACAAGCTATACATAAAAAAAAAAAAAACAAAACACAAAAAAAAAAAAAAGAAGAAGAAGAAAAATTCTAATATTTACTTAATTATGCAGCTGGCGTGTACCTGTGTAGTAGCTGTGATTAATGGTCTACAAATAGCGCATAGGATGGCTATCCTGGTAATCCCAACGTTCATTTCATTTCTCCACTAGCAGTCGTGAGCAGAAAAAAACCAAGCCCTTGAATATCAAGTTTACCTAATTTATTGCATATTTAATATGATTTTTCTATGATTGATGAACACCATGAGGAATTAAGATTTTCATTCCGATAATGAATGGTTTTTGGGTAAATGCTTTTAGAAGGCGGATGCTTTCTTGCCAAGCAGACAAAACAAAAAACTTCTCCGAAAGCTTCTTGAAATTCTTTTGGAAAAAATTTCTTATTGGATTAAAATGTGAAAAAATATATATATAATAGCAAGACTGTCTTTGTTTTACCTACAGTTTATCTGCCCATGAAAAGCTTTTAATAATATTACATCCACATTAGGGAAACACTCACGATTTGGCCACAAGGATGGCCACATGCATACTACGACGGTGCATGGAACGAATAGTCAGTCATCTTGATATCTTCATCATCAACTTCATATCGCGAAGTCGTGCGTTTGTTTATAAGACGCTAATGAACCCAAGAGAGAATTTCGCGCTTTAACCAAATGTTGATTGCTCTAATGCGAGTAAAGGGGCGCAAAGTGTAACGCGCCTTTCCACAGGAACAAATATTTTTGATGCTTTAAATTATTGTAAATCGCGCTCGGTTGTTATTTGTTTTAAAAATTTTGAATCGGATCTCGACTCGGAAATATTCCTAAACATTTGGATCGCTGGTAATTAACTGGAAGAGCAACAGAGTAATTTCAAACATCCCGTATCGAATAATGTCTGGCTTGAACATTTGTATACTGAGAAGGATAGTCCGCGTGCAAACAATTAATGAAAATGGCAAATCTATTTGACTTCAAAAGGTCTTCTGAATAATTTTCACTGCATTTTTGTAAAGCCAAGTGTACCTTGTATTAAATAACGTCAAAAATTCGGGGGCGAAGTCAACATTTTCGGAACCTCAGCTTTTACTTGATTGAAGTTGGAATTATTCGAGCATTTATTGTTTGGAATGTCCACCTAAGTGCTTCTGGCATTGTTAGAAGTCGGAATTAATCGACCCCAGTAATATTAGAAGATTTCTAAAGTATTTGATGAACTTTAATGCGATTAAATAAAGTGAAAATTACTCCACCCTTGATTATTTGTTAACTGTTTTATTGGAGTGCGGCAGGCATAGATTGAAGTAACAAGCATGTCGTAGCACTCGCTGCATTAAACAAGAATTATAGAAGCATTCATTGCATTAATGCATGAAGTCAGAAGCAATCGTTTTGCGGATGGTATTAACTGACGTGAATATCATCCCAACGGCATTTGAAATCCATTTCTTATTTAAGTTTTTCTTCAATTTCTAAGCGTTTCGTACCTCAGTAAGGCGTAATTGCTTTGAACGAAACTTGGCAGAGACAACTTTATTTATCAGAAAATAAAAACCATTTATTTAGGACATGCTTAATTTAATACATGCTTTTAACTTTTTATAAATAATTAAGGAAAAAAATTCATGGCTTGAGGCCACCAAGCGCTCCAGAAAGTTTATAGATAATATACCTGTGACTGTTCCTATCGATTTGTATATCTTCTAAAACGTAAACAGATGTCTTTAGAAAGCGTTTCCTGCGTAGCTGCATTAAAACGACCATTGAGTAGATACGAGACTGTGAACGTGTCAGCACTTTTGCCAAGAAATTGAAATTTTACGAGGGCGTCTTTGAATTTCCTATATGTACTTTTCGTTTTCTCTCTCATATCGCTAAACGTAAAGTATACAATGCGCGATGCAGGAAAAGAGACACTTTTGTGCATAAAATTGTCGAAGAAGGAGAATGACAAAAGTATTTGAATATGAAAGGACATTTTTATGACCCTGGGATTGCAGGCTTATAAGAAGAAATAATACACAATTTATTCTAATAATAAAAGTCGTACCTTACGCATTAAAAAGTGCATTTCTTGAAATATGATTTTTCAAACCGACTACTTTTATACCGTACACCACTTATGGTACAGGGTGTATTAAGTTAGTCCGGACGTATGTAACACGCAGAAAGGCTTAAGATAGACCCACCTTTTATTGCACCGATCGATCTAAAATCGTAATCTGAATTGGTGTAATCCTATCTATCCGTCTGTCCGTCTGATGTCTGTTCATGTAAATTTGCGTTCAAGATACAGGTCGCAATTGTTAAGATATTTTGATGAAATTTGGTAGAGTGATGTGTTGTGACCCAAGCACGAACGCTATTGAAAACGATTCGTATCGATGCACTTTTGCGACCACTCTCCATATAACGCCCCATTCTGAAAAGTCGTTATATGGAAAAAGATCGCAATTTTCAAAATTTCTCGGCAAAAGTGCTTAATTAGTAGATTCTAAATTGGTATGATAACTTGGGACCGGCTGAGGCAATTTGGGAACCTCCTCTTATATAACGACAAAAAAGTATGATTTTCCATGCCTCATGATGAAAATTACCTCATGGTAGCAATATGGTAGCAATTTAATATAATAAATTCACTGTGCCAAAATTTGGATCATTTCGGCCTATTTTTTGCATGCTACCCTAATAAAGATTTTGACGAAAATTGATCCTTTGTAGGGCAGAAAAGTGTAGGTTTAAATATGTGGCGATGAAAGTTGACCCATAATATTATAAAAATTTCATATAAAAATGAACTCTACAAAATTTGGATGCTGCCCTACGTAAGGATGAAACTTGTATTACATTAGGTTGCGTTTTGGGCCCGCTTTCCCATAAATACGCACTTGAAAAGTACGCCTTTATATGGAAAGATGAGAGATGTTATAATGTTCTTACTTGCTTTTGTTCAAATTTATCACAATATCCTTGAGACAGAATTCTCTAACGGAAGATTCGGAAGTTTATTAAGCATACTTGTCATATTAGTTATTAGCAAAGGTTGGAATTTCTTGGTCGAAACTACTGGAATTCTTCATTCGAATACTCGCCGTTAATCGCAGAAAATTGAATATTTCTTAAAAATCGTATGCCCTACCTAAAGGTATAATATATAGATTACATGATTCAAGTTCTTTTTTTATTCAAATTGGGATCAGTTACGCTACGTGTCGCAAAAAATCCAAAAATGATTTCTTCATTTGATACTTAAACGTGTGCTTAGTAAGTTCTTTGTAATGTGATTACTATTTTATTACCTTTCCTGCCCCCTTGCTTTTTCACCATAACCTTAATTAGCGAATAATCATATAATTTTTCTTAAATGTAAAGCACTTTGAAATCAAAGTCTCAAATTATTCCATACTTTCAACTTAATTACTATGATTTATTATTTAACCGTTTTTGAGCCGCGCTAGGTTTTTCACTAAGACGATGCAGGCACATTACGTTCGGGCTGTGGTAGTACAATTGTTTATAAATTGTTTTAAAAACAAATTCTGCCGCTGAAGCGTCCAACCAACCACATAGGAGGTAGGATGCATGCTAATAGCAAGTAATTTTAATTAACTGAGCATATTCGTACATTAGGTTGGCTAAATGTAAACAAGAACATATGAATAAGTTTATGCTAATATTTGGCTTAAAATCAAATAAGCGTAAAGCCAATAGCAGTAGAGTTGAACTCTCGTGCACACGAGTAAACCAAATAATTTATCAGGAACAATAATTCTGTAGAAGAATTATTATTTCGTTAAATATGAGATTTTCACAATTACCTTCATTTTGCTCTCCTAAAAAAAACAAGAGCAAAAAAAATAAAAAAAAAAAAAAAATAGAAAAAACAAAATGCATACCGTTATGTATTCTCCGAATATAAACAAAAACTGGCTATAAATGCAAATGTGTGCGTGCGTATGTATATTATATGTAAATGATTTGCTCTGCGAAGCGACCGGACAAACAAACAAAACCAAACCAAACAAACTTCATTGCATACTTTATTATTTCCTTTTTTTCTTTATCATTATCATTATTATTATTTTTTTTAGTTTTTTTCAAATTTCATGTTTACATATATATGTGTATGTTATGTTGCAAGCCATTTGCATATTTTTACAATTTGTTAAAAAAAAAAAAAAGTAATGCAGAAACACAGGCACAATGACACACGCACACATGTACACACACACATACAGATCGAAGTCAAGTCGTATGCAATTGTGATCGCGGCATATAGCAGTGACTTCTATGCGGGCATTTTGAAGCGAAGGAAATCGGACGCAGGGCTCAAAGAACTCACTCGAAATGACACTAAAAGACGGAGAAGCCAAGAGGGACACCGTCCATTTCAGCTGAAGGGGAAGTGCCCGAATATGGCAGGCATGCGCTAAACTTTGGGTGGACTTCCAACACAAGAAGTTTCAGTACGCACGCCTAGGCAGAGAAGAATCGTCCAGTTCAGGAGCCTAGACGAAGTCACGAACAAGGACGAACTTAAAAAAGCGATACTGGCCTTTCAAGTGTTGGCAGCCCCGGAGATCGCCGAGGTGTTAAGTCTCCGCAAGGTATATGGTGGCATGCAGAACACAATCGTTACTCTTGAGGCAGATGATACGGCGAATATGCGGCTTGGAGTCAGGAAGATGAAGATCGAGTGGCAGATTTGCCGGATTTGTCAATTTTATATCCTTCCTACACACACAATAAGCGTTTTTATATATTATAATGAAAATTGATCCTTGAAAATAGTTTGGTATAAAAATGAACTGTATCGAGGTCGGACAACTTCGGTCTTCATATGTCGTCAAAGTCTAATTTTTAGTAATTTATGACGAAAATGGCTGAACAACATCGTTGACAAGGAAATTGATTTTGATAAATTTGGGTTAACCACTTCCTCCCACACAAATGTTCCCATGCATTTTATGCGCGTAACAAGATAGTTTTAGTTTTTATCATCGAAAGAAATTAAAGAATTTTATTAGCTGAAGTGACGTATGGCAAGCGGTGGTCGACCTTGTCGACTATAATGTTTTTATTTTTTTTTTTCATATATAGAGTAACGTGAGATTGCTTCATAAACAAAGAAAAACACTACATACAATAATCACCTTAATGTTTTCGCATTTGCAAAGAAATAGCGCAGAATACAAAAAAAAAAAAAAAATTAATTGTTATTTTAAATTTTTTACACTAGATGAAGTGCGAAACAATTAAATAACATTATTTTACATAGCATCATTGTTTATAGGGTAGTAGGGTAGGGGTAATTAAACTGCTAAATGCAGGATGAATTTACATAAGAGGAAATGAGAATGATTAATAGATTGTTGATATGAAAAATGAAGAAAACCCGTAAAGCTTAGCGATGAAATATTTTACGTAAAGACTTTCATGATATGGATAAATGTACATTAATGTACAATTAAATATATGATGATAAAATTTTCAAACAGATCTGCATGATCCCGATAATGTCACTTGATTATTTTATTACAATATTTTTTGCAAAGATTTTCACAAAAACAATAGGAGGGGAGGGGGGGGGGGGTGGACAAACACTTTGCTATTGAAGCGATTTTTAATTAATTACCGCCTTAAGGTAAAATTGGTGTAAATAAATGTAATGTAAATGTTTTGCTAATTGCAGCCGTTAAGGATACTTGCAAGCGAATTAAACCTAACTTCATACTTCATCTTCGACCATTAGCCAAGAAATGTATAGAAACATTATAGGCGACTATATAATGATGATGGGATGGGCAAAGTATTTTGTTACCCCAACGCACTTTCAAGCGATCAAATTTCTTCTTGATACCTGTCGAAGGAGCTAATTCGCTATATAATTCGAATTTTCCTCTAATAGGGATGTTATTGAGTGATTCGGATTTATTTTCAATTTTCGAATGTGATATGTCACTGCGAACCAAAGTCATATACATTTTTGCGGTCAATAGATTATGAAAATGTGGAGAGATGTGGGTAAACGAAGTCTTAATCTTATCGTAATCTAGAACTATCCGAGGGCTAGAAAAATTAAATAAAATCGCAAATCTCACTTCCTTCGGATGTTTTGGTTTTGAAATTTAGGAACATATGATTTACACATCGACTCAATGTATAATGTAATGTTTCGAAGGCGTGGTGGTGCAAACAAACAGTGGATTTTGTCCTGAAGTTTTTCGATATTCATGCCGCCAAGCTCTTTGATAAATATTTCCAAGGGTTACAAGTAATACATTTAGGAAAACTATGAATATTGTTACGAAAATCGCATATATGAGGAAACGATTTGGAACTAAATAGAAAGTAGAAATTCAATTATGGCAACGCAGCTAACAACTGACGAGAAAGGTGAACAACAATTCGCAGAAAATTTCGCAGGTAAGAAAGCACTAGCTTGGAAATGTCACAATGAAATGTTGTACTGGTAAACTGCTTGCGATAGGCAAAGTTAACCAGGTCAACTGAACTGAACTGAATCATATAATACTCGAATGGACATGACCATAAGAAGAAGTATCGTACATATGTATTTATGTAAATGATTTGTAAATGGATTTCCTAAGGATTGTAAATAAAACCTAGCTATCATAAGAAGCACAATTCGTGTGGCACGAACTTAATCTTGAAAGGATCTGGAGAGGATCATTAAATTACGAAGGGAGACTCGGTTGGAGACTAGACAAGCATTTCTTTCAAATTCTATAAGCAAATCGAAGTTAAATTCTATCTGCTCATGCCATTTAATTAAATCATTTTTATTAAGGTTTTCGTAGTTCGTTTGTAAGAAAGAAAATAAAATAAAATTTTAAATATTTTCTCTTGCTAGCAACATGTCACTTATCCAACCTGCTGCAGACGCCGTCATTCTGCTGGAGCGCACATATTGAAAAACATGCCGCAAATTGAGATTAGCTAAGGAGTAGTTTGGACATTGGTGATGGCTACCCACGTCTCGCGTCACGACGAACACAGATTTCAGAGTTGTTGTTTCAATTTTGTCTAATATTTTTCTATTCATAAAACGTATATGTTGTGCTGCATAACCTTTGTTTTTTTTTTTCTTTGTATTTACGAAGTATTTCTGTTTACAACTCTTTTCTCGCTGTTTCATATATTGCTTCCTTCCTGCCAGTCATACCGGCAACCTGGCAGCCAGCGAGCCAGCTTCTCTGTTTGGCTGACTTGACACCTTGGCATATTGTACGATGTTTAAAGAAAAACAATGTCATAAATAAAGTTTCTCCTTTACAATTTTTTTCTTTTTATAACATAAAAAGTGTTATTAAAAAGTACTTCGGGAAAGAAAATAACGAATAAAAATATTTAAAAAAAAAAAAAAAAAAAAAATTACAAATAAAATAGAGAAATTTCTGACTAGTTTTGCTAAATAATTTCCTACGTAAATATATTCTTCGCATACAATGTCGTCGCCGCCGTCGCCAACGTCGCCACCGTCGTCGTCGTCGTCGTCGTCATCGTTTATAATGTAACATAAAGTATGTGATGATCATCATCAGCATTTTCTTTTTGTTAAAAGCGTTATATAAATTTATTTTATATTTTGTTACTGTCTTTGAACTTATGCAGACACATAGCACAACATACCATCATATTTACATGTGCATATGTGCATGCGTTAGGTGTTGCTTGTAAATTCTTTACGTGCCTAGAACTCACCTTTTCTGAAGGAAAAAGTCTCGCTAGCTCATTCGTTACACGGTATAGTGTGCGTATATGCGCATTGTTGTTTTGTACGTCAAAATATGAAAAATATGCAAACTTTCTGTAAAATGACTTTTTTCTCTTTTTAGCAAAAATAAAGCGTTAAACGTAACATATCTTGTTGTCTTGTTGCAGCAGACGTTCTGCTTTTTTTGTACTTTTATACAAAAAAAAAAAAAACAAAAACGAAAAAAGGTTTTGTAAAATAAGTAAAACATCATCATGTAACAATGGGTAGCATTGTTAGCATATATTAGATATGTACGTATGTTCGCAATTCGCATTTTCTCAATTCTAAAAGCACCTCTTGGCTAAAGTTGACTTGTATTCTTTTACAAAGAATTTCGCCAAAAGTAAAAAAAAAAGAAAAAAAAAAGTAAAGTAATTTTCTTCTTTATGGGAACCGAACGGCCAGTAGAAATGGATATAAATACCTAAGTTTCCATTTCTCTGTTTTCTTTTTCTAAATGCGACTAAAAAATAAAATTAGAGAAATTTTCTGATTGCCTTTCATTGCCAGCATTTATGTGCTGTTTCTATTCATTTCAGCCGCAGACATGTTAATTTTAAACTGTTAACACTCTAATGCCAACATAATTACGCTGACAAGCATTAAGCATTACAGACCCTATAATATATACGCTTGCACACTTGTTTGCTAAGAATGGCACAACCAACAAACACAAGACTAATGGCAGAATAACTTCAAAACTTAGGCGATGTTAGTTTGTTTTATAAACTAACATTGACTATGTATGCAAATGTGTATGCGTTTGTGTATTAATGTGCTTGTGTGCTTGTATTTATGTATGTATATATATATGTATGTATGCATGTATGTATGCATGTCTATATATATATATATATATATATATATATATATATGTATATATATATATATATATGTGTGTGTGTGTACGTAAGTATGTAAGTATGTAAGGGAGTATGGAATTGTAATATAATACTAATACAAAATTTAATAGTGCCGAGAAAACATTAGAAAACCGCAACCAATTTATATATAGGAAACGCACAGTTTGTGGCATGCCATTAGG
>CCAG010021055.1:0-14443 GCA_001077435.1 Glossina morsitans morsitans
AAATTTTGTTTTGTTTTTTTTTTTTTTTTTTTTTTTTTTTTTTTTTTTTAAGACTTACCTGAAAAAGAGAAGAAAGAGAAAATTGCAATAAAAATTTTTGCTTAACGGACATATGATTATTTATTTGATTTATTATATAAAAATTGTTTTAACATATATACGAATTCCATATGGTAGTACGATCTAAAATCATATAACATTGCGCAAAACATTATAGATTACCCAATGGATTATCTTTCGTTTTATATTGAAGGATAATTCAATTATTCGATTTAAATAACTTCTTCTCTGTGACTTTTTTGTATTGTAATTTTTGCCAACAATAAAAGAACAAAGGAAGTGTATGTCTGCAATTAATCATAATAGCAAACAATGATTGCTTTTTTCATCTTTTTTTTTTTTAACTTTAACAATATATATATATATATGAGTATATACTTTGTTTTGCACAAAAATCAAGTAAGCATTCAGGCGTTGACATTCTTTTGAATATATATAAAGAAGATTGTCATGTGTATGAAGGAGAGAAAAAGAAAATTCAAAAAAAAATTAAAACATTCTATTTTTCATTGTACGATTATTTATACTATACTTAAGCACGGAAGAAGTAAAAAGAATTTTTTTTTTTTTTTTTTTTTATATATACTTCCGCTTGTTTTGTTTTACAAGCATTATAAATATGTCAGGAATTATTTCTACACATATATTCACAGCCACCGAATAAAAGAAATTTTTGCCTGAGAAAGTTTCTATTAATAAAAAAAGAAAAAAGAAATAAAAAAATAAGCAAAATATCCTAAAAATAAAGGAAATTGAAATAAAAGAAAATAAACAAAATAAAATATGTATAAAAATTTGTAGACACATTTCTACGCTATATGAACAAAATCAAAAACAGAAATACATCAGAATGTTATACACCCAGCCATACATGTACGGCAAGTGGTTTAGGAAAAATGAGCAACAACTTTGGTTGTTAATAAAAAAAAAAAAAAAATAGAAAGGAAAAAAAAAAATTGTATCAAAACATATACACGTATACATTTATAAGACAAGAGCGTTGACAATTTGCAAAAGGCACACTGTTGCTTACTTTTGTAGACAGATAGAATCATTAAAACGAGCTGTTGCTCCCTTAACACAGTATTCGAGCGGCAAAAACAAACAAACGGAAGCAAATATGTACAGGCTTGGTCCACTGAATATGAATGGAATTAAAACAACGACAAAAGTAAAATAAAGAACAAAAAAACAAAAAAAAAAAAAAAAAAAACAAAACAAAAATAAAAAAAAGAACGAGCAAGTTCAAATGCACAATATTTTGTATTTAAATATTTATCTAAAACATTTCAAAAGGACTAAAGTACAAAGTATAAGGGAAAATGAAGTTAAAAATGTTTCCACCTTCTCCTACCAGCACTAGTAGAGAGAGTGTGCACCGTTTTATACCTTAAAACCGATCGATTCAGTATTTAAGCTTGTCCGTCTTTGCTTTATCTGTCTGATGTCTGTCCTAGTAGAAGGTCGCTATTTTATGGCGGCATTTTGACGAAGCTTCTTCAACTGAAGCGTTTCGGCCCGAGGACGGACAGTATAGAAAATATATTAGATTGGATTAAATCATTTTTATAACCACTTTCGATATAGTAATACCTCATTTGAAAAAATGCTGAAATTATTAATATTTACGGAGAAGAATTATACTTCCTTGGAACGACCCCCGTTCAAAAAAGTGCCTGGAGGAAACATAAGACTTTGTATGACTACTAACTAGGACTACTAATTTGAAATATTCCATAATGCAAATTGGTCCAAAATAATGATCTAATGATATACAAATGAACTGTATCAAATTTGGACTATGTATGTCTGTTGTCTGAACCTCATCCCTTGTAAGGGTTCTCATGAGTTGTAAGCGTTTTAATTTTTGATATTTCATGACGAAAATAGATGAAGAATCATGATAAAATTTTTAACAAGAAAGTTAATTTTGCTGAATGTATGGACCAGGTTAGCCCGTCTTTGGGACTCGCTCGCTTAGAAAAGATCCGATGAAAAATATTCCTTCACTTGAACATGACGTACAATTCCTTGGTATTTTATAGAGGTATAGGGTATTTAAAATTCGATCTAGTCTTCACTTGCTCTCTTGTTTTTAAATAAAGAAAGTTTCTCTTTCGATTAATGGCCTAAGCATGCAGAAGTTGTAATAAATTGTATGTGGATTGGCAGGATTGATGGCCTGATATGTGAAATCGGTTTATGAATACAAACAAGGACGACTTTAACCAAAATAAAACAAAGTAAAAAAGAGCAGACCTGGACATGGACTTGTACCTTGTGTACACATGTCAAGTAAACTGCACATGTACTTCTAGGTTTTTGTAATTGATTACGCTGCAGAATCCGACCTTTTCTCCTCTCCTTTATATTGAGTCTTTTTAGTAATGTTTACATTTGCTACTGTGCGTGCTTTAAGTGCTTATTGTTTCCGAACGATGAAGATTGAAAGGTCGTTTATTGTTAATGTATCGAATATACGAGAATTAAATTTTGGATATTTGCGAGAATCTATTTTCGAACTTTCAGTTATCGATTTTAATAAGAGCAGCTATAAGAAATTCAACAGCTGATGACAGAAAGGAGGAAGGAAAGAAGATGTGCATATAATGGAAGTAAAACATAATTCGAAAAACGTCTACTTTCCGTGGTCCCTCCAACGTATTATTGTGTGTAACAAACCGATCTATAAAATTTTCATATCGATAGCTTTCGATGATGCATAACGTTATAAATATATCCATCCTGTCAGTTTAGATACTTTATCTGAATTATTATCCTTTTTATATACAAGATATAGGAGATCGGAATTTTGGTATAGAATGTGTACAAGTTCAATGTATGAAAATGATAAAAAATATGTTTTATTCGAAATATTACATTTTTCCGACTCGTTCGATAATTTATGGATGTAACACTAAAAACGATGTTGTTCCTTTGACGCAAACTGATCATCAATATTTTCGTAAATTTGTTTAAAAATTGAACCCAAGACACCAAGTGCATGTTTCGATGCAATAATCGGTAATCGAAAGAATTCGAGTTTGGCGATATATACATTTATATATACATTTATATATATATATATATACATTATATATTATGTATTATATATACAGATATATTTGTTTAGTGTGAACTAAAAAAAGACTATTCGTCTTTCTGCTCCGTTCTGGTCCCATTGAAATATGGTTGAAAACAGTCTTTATTGTTTCTACATTTTCCGGACCGATTGCAGATATTTGGCAAAATTGCAAGCATGTGATTGAAAGAGAACTAAAGCGGGTAAACAAATGACGATGTGAAAGGTATTGCTTTTAAATATGAAAATGCATATATATTAGTCGTATACAATATCTCTTCTTCTTCTTTTTTTTTTTAAGTTTATTATATCTTTTATATACATTGTCTACCTAAGACTGCGGTGTTTATTTACTTTACTTATTGTATCAATTAAAAAATACTTATTTGGTTAATATGCTAGGGCACGCTTTTGATTTTGATATTGTTGTGTGTGTGTGTGTGTACAAAAGTTTTTTTTATAGTTTTGAAAAGATGTTAAGGGAAGATTCATGCGAAAGTTTATCATAATAAAATGAAATGTTTACCTTAAATGTACACGTTTTCGTTAATGTTTGCCAAAGGATAATGCTGAAGGTCTGCAGATATGCATGCATTGATGTGAAAGGACTTTATTGAAATTTAAACGAAGAGCCATGTGCATGAATATGCTTGAATATGTGTGCTTGTATATGTAAATGCAAAAATCGTGCATGTGGCTTTGTATGCTTAAACTTACGAAAATATCTTTCTTTAAGCCTAATTTGCTTGGGCAGGAATATAAGAGAGCGTAGTGTCTGGTATGAAAGTACGTACGGTACAAGTAAGATATGGATTCAATGGAAGTCGTTGCTATACCCTTCTAGGCGTTGAAATAAGGCGGATAGTGTGTACACAGGGCAAGACGCATATTACAATATATAAGCAGGTAATTTCGTATATATGTACCCACATACACACATCTACTTACTGATTATCGAGTTTGGTGGTTTCTTGGTATATATAAATATACATACATGTGCATTCATACGCACATATTTGTGCTGTATACTTTTATATAAGACCAACAGAATATAGTACAGTTTTGCATCTTAATGAAAATGGATTCAATTGTAATTAACATAAGCAAATATACGCATGAACATGAATATATATTCTTGCCTTGTGACTACAAACAGAGTTAATCATCATGTGTGTGCAACTGTTATATGTAATGATTTTTATCAAAAAAAAAAAAAAAAAAAAAAGGTGGGCGTTCATATGGGCTTTTTTATTATCCAAGGGCAAAGATTGCCCCATTTAACAGCTCGTAGACAAGCTTAAACTACTTTCTTTATGGCTCTTTCTGTTTCTGTTTCTGTCTCTGTTTATGTAAATTTGTATATCAAAGGAGAAGAATAAGTGAAAGGAAAGTGTATTTTTTAATTTAAATGCAAACACATTTGTTGCGTGCTCCATACGATTGCTTGAGCTTGGGATGAATGCGAAGATTAATGTGATAATCGTTTAAGAGAAAATTTAATTGCATACTTTATGGATGGGTTTTAAAAATCGCATGCATTCCGAGTTAGTTTATTGTGTAATAAACGGTAAAATTTATATGTACACAAAAAACACACACAAAGGCACACGCACGCACGCACGCATACGCACAAAAGAAAGTAATAAAACTCACACATGCATAGAAAATAAAGCTGTATAAATAAATTTTATATGAAATGAGTGAAATTTGTGTATCATAATAATGGGTCATAAGTGTTAAATGAGAATTTGGTTCGTACTGAAAGTATATGAGCGCATAAGTTGTGAAGAATATAAGTAAACGATAAATTTTTTTTATATATAATTCTTGATATTAAAACGTAAAAGAAAATCTATATATATATATGTGTATGTATGTTTATAAAGAGAAGAAGAAAGAAAGAAAAAAGCGATTAAGTTAAAGGTAATAAAAAAATATATTTTACTACATATGAGTCCAAGGAGAAAGTGAACCGTAGTAAAGTAAGGAATCTAATAGAAAGTTTTCCTTCGTTTATATTAGAACATTAGCTTTTCATTTTAATTAATTAATTTTATATTAGAGTATTTAAGTCTGATCCTATCTTATCATGTTTGATAAAAAATTGTTTAATAACCAGATTTACTATGCACCAGGGAAAAAAGGTTCATGCAGTTCAAAAATGTTAAATGAAATAATATGATTATAGCGAAAAATAAACTAAAACATTTTAATTAAAAAAGTCTGTACCACAAAAAAAAAAAAAAGAAAAAACAAGAAAAAAAATTAGTATAGTAATAAGCGTTTATTGCATCTTTTTGTTACGTTTTCGTTCTTTGTGGGTTAAAGGTTTCGCCATGTAAAATTTTACACAATTAACAACAAAGTCAGTTGTCCGAGTATGAAAACAGCGGGTTTTTATTTAATTAATAACGGAGGAAACTGTAATATGCTTATAAAATATTTTAATTTCTCTGTGAATAATGTAATTTCACTCAACTGAATACGGTTTCATTTAATGATATATGTATGTATAAAAAAATATGTTTGTTGAGAGTTAAATTTACACAAAAACATATAATTTAGGTGGAAAGTTTTTAGAACTTTTTGAAAAGCTGCAGTTTCGATAAAGAGATAAACTTTTATATATTTTATTTAACGCTCAAAACAGGGACGTTTTATATGTAAATATTGCTATCACAGTGAACCAATGTTGGCTTACTTTTTTCTCAGGATCGCCACAATATCAAAATTAAAAATTAAAAGCTGAAATTTCGACGTAAACATTTCTCAATCGAGCAGAGAAACGAGACTAAGAATAATTCGATTCTTTTATTTCGCTTAACGCGGCGACGGTCAAAAATGAGTGAGGAAACAGAAAGAAAGAAAGAAAGAAAAGGAGGTGCTCGATGCAACGTAGAGGATGTACACAAGTAAACTCTTCCGAACTAAGCTTTACCGCGCTGAGATTTGGATGCGCGCGAAGTGACCTCATAGTCACGATTCTTACCTGATTGGCTACTTATGCGGATCTGCCATTGGACACGCCTTCAATGCATAAGTAACTGAAACTACCTTGTGTACAAATTACGATTTCGAGGAAATATTTCCGAAAATCTGTTACCCTAATATTTGTCAAAACATTGTATTATAACGACGTAGTATTTCTGAATAATCCAAGTGCAGAACGTTTCATTGAAACTGATTAAAACTTTTCCCAAAGGAAATTGACTACGGAAAAACGAGAACCGATTAACTTGTACAACAATTGAAGAATCAATAAAGCAGAGAATTTCCTTATTAATGAGATCAATATAGTCCACTAGAGGGAAATCTTTCACTTTGATAAGCCACGTTTTAATTTAAAAGAAAAACTCAAAGGTAAACTCAAACTATGTACTGGCACTAACTCAGTGCAGATGACTACAGATTGTATGGCTTGCATCTGTTATTGAAAGGTTATTAGACGAAATACATAGGTTTATAGAGGGCGACTCAAGCGAAAATTTGCGTCTCTCAGGCGAGTAAGATAATTCTTTATCACTTAGAGTGCTTATGCCGAACTAAAGTATCAGGTAGGAGAGCTATGGGCTAAACTGTGGCTTCTATGTAAGGTAGGGCCTATCTAACACTTTTTATTACTCCGTGCTTTTGAGTGTTATAGGGTAATCACGACCAATTCGATAATGACTGTGGGGCCTAATCCAACTGTGAGAATTCAATTGTGCTCACGACGACGTAACGTATGCAGTCAAGCTATTCTTTGTGCATGCGAAATGAGGAGTAGGCAGCCCGACATCCTCATAGTGTCACAAATGTGGTTTGGCGTTCGTTTAATTGAGCCGCTGTACGCACATTTAAGGAAATGGCAAAAATTGTGCCCAGGGGCTGTCATTAAATAGTTATTTTTGGAAGGCATTACCTCTACACACAACAAAATTGCAAGCCCGGATGGCCATGAACATTTGGAGCGGCCAGAAACTGTAAAGACTTACGGAAATCTCGTTTAAGTTCATCAAATTGTGTTGGACGAGAGTCATGTTAAAATTACAAGACATTGCATTGGCTTCGAATATGTCGAAAGAACGTATTTGCCAAATATATAAAATAAAATTTAGACTGACTGCACGTTTGGTGTCGCGTTTGTTCGCAGCGAAATTCCCAAAGCTTTGTTGCTGTTGACTGAAGTTAAGCAGAAAAAATGAAATCTTCGGCAATGTGGCCACTGTTTTCTGGGATTGCCATGGAGTTGTCATTATCTCTTTGGCTACCTTTAAAAAAGGAAAGCCAGGTATCGCTACATGACGACTTACGGCACATGCTTGCAGAAAGAAAAGTTTGCTTCACCAGACAATATGCCAGCTTAGACATCACTCATTGCCATGGTAAAAATTTACATATTACGGATACAAGTGCTTCGAACCCACCCCATCTACGTTGAAACGATTCTTTTTTTTTGTTCCCTAAGTAAAAACTGGACCTTGAGATTAGAGATTTTTGTTAAATCATTAGCGTCATCTCTTTGGTTGATGATTATTTTTAAGAGAATGGCCACAAGTGCTACTTGAACAAGTTAAACGGATGAAAAGATCGCTCGTATAAAGATCCAAAGCAAATATAAAGAAAATATGTCTTATTTCAGATGAAACGCGCAATTATAAAGTTGCAATCGATATGAAAAGAGGCTTTAATTTGATATATGTATATATAATGACATATAAGCAACATTAGTCCAAAGTGAAAAGCAATTGGTTTTCGAAATGTGATGTTTAACCTCTTGTTTTAGTTTTCTTCATTTTCATTGCAAAGACATCGTACACTTTGTCTGTCCTTAGATCACAGCCGGATCGAAGACGTATCTCTGCGAAGAGAAGAGTAAAACCCGGTTCGCTTTGGTTTTCGTTTTTGATTGAACAATGCAATTGGAACGTGGCCAGGTTGGTGAATCGAACGGTCGGAAGGACACATGTTGAATAATCAAAAAACGATTAATTTACCACATACCGATTTAATTTCATTTTCGTATATTATTCTTATGCTAGGAAAGTCCAAGTTGCAAAGATAGCACTGCTTGACCAACGAATCGCTTTTGTTGCATGTTTTTCTTCAAGAAACGCATAATTTTCTCCCACATTTTTCGTTAGAATTCGTTATTTAATTTGTCTCGTTTTTTTTTTTTTTTTTAAATAATTTTATATTAATTTCATCGATAACCATATTTGAAGTGAGCGATTACTTTGCCATTTACAAATGAACGAACATAAATTTCATTATTAGCGACGACTGACATCAGCCATTGCACTGAGCATTATGCCATAATTACCGTAATTTTTAACTTAATCCCTCACATTAATTTATGTGTATTGAAATCGATGTACCTTATGTGATAAAATATCAAACAAGCACACACAAACGCACACATACACGATACATAATAACATTTGCACATTAATAAATAAGCTACGCATATGAATGAAAGCAAAAACAAATTAACACTAAGGGCTTAGCTTTGTTTTTTATTTTTTATTTTGTATTTTTTTTTTACACACCTGACAACTATACTTAATTATTGCTTATGCGAATAAATAACCAAAATGTGTGTGTGCGTGGAAAAAGCATTATTGAGAAATTTTATATATAGGAAGAAATAATTATTTGTTATAAAATCGATGGAGTGCTCGGTGTAGATGAGATGATGCTTCCTGTAAGCTATGGGAGAGATACAGGCATCATAATAAATAACCTAAAACTGTTTAAGCAAAACAACAACTAAATTAAAATCAAATGCTAATCCCTGCTTAATTTAATTATATTAAAATAAAATATCAGTAACTCCATTAATTTTTAATGCAATGACCACAGCAACGCAAACAACTTATATAAAAAAAAAAAAAAAAAAAAAAAAAAAACAACAACAACAACAACAATAACTAAAAGTAAAAATAAAAATAAAATAAATACACATACGTTAGTTTTGATCCTAAAGCTCTATAGCTACCATAATGTTGACAACTTGTCGCTAATATAACTACAACTGTCCAGAGGCATTAAAACACACACAACAGGAAAGGAATATTGGCATGAAATGAAAAAAACACAAAAGTATATCACGTCGTTGTATAAATTTTCATTTACAATTTCAATCAGCTTTAATCCTAAAAGCGCGTTTACTCCCGCCGCACGTCACGGAACCAACTGGCCAGAGCCGGTCTATTAATACATGTGCACGTACGTGCAAATACATATAACCCATGTACCGTATGTAATATACAGACTTTTCTTTTTTACATATTCTCGCTTGTAAATACATACATGGCTGTCCATGGCTCTGTTTTATTTTGCTTAATACACGCGGCCTAATGGCGGGCATAGGACAAAAAAAAAAAAAAAACAGCAAAAACAAAAACAAAACACACCCACACACACGCACGCACACAAACATGCAAGCAAACAAAGAGAGTATTGTTCGTAATAATATAATATAGAGGAAAAAAACTGCAATCATGCATCGAGGCAGACAATTGAAGGAATCGTACGTAGTAAATGACAAAACCTAACAAAACCTTAGCACTTTAAGCACATTTCGGTCTGAAAAATAAATAAAGTACAAATAAAACAATAAAAAAACTAAAAGCATTACCGACACCATACGAATTATAAGTCAGGGGTAGAATCCAGTAACGCTCTCTCAGTCTACAAGTATTTGAGACATTAAATCCTTATCAGTCGAGAGTTGTTATTGCCGTTGTTGATGTTGTTGTTATTGTTAATGTTGATTGTTGGTGTTGGTGTTGGTGTTGTTGGTGTTGTTGATGTTGTTGGTGTTGTTGTTACGTAGCGGGTGGGTGATGCTACTATCAGCCAGAGCCATAATTCTCAATTTAAATTGTAGATGCATAAGTGGAATTAAATAAACAAACGTTATTTGTTGCTTTTGTCGGTCCGTCTCTCTGCAGCTACATCTGCAACTACGTCGCAACTGATAGAGCCAGTGAGTGAATGAATAGAGGAGCATTTTAAGCCACACATTTCACAGCATACTAAAATTGTCCATTTTACCTAATCCCTTGTCGATTAAGTGTGTCTGCCACTTTTGATGTTGTTTGTTTTGGTAATTGTGCGTTTTATGTTTGGCTGGTGGCAGCTGACTGCTATTGCCTGCTGCCTCTCTACATAAAGATGTTCGTTTCTTGTTTCTTGTTCGCTTATTATTTTTGCTTCTCTTACTTTACCGCTTAAATACATTTTGTTTTGACTTAACTTATATTTCGTAACTACGCTCTCTCTCTCTCTCTCTCTCTCTTATTGCTTATAATAAATACACTTTCTATCGCACTCACGAACAGAATAGCAATAGCATTGTAACGGAAAAGGAATCCAAATTTTCTTTAAATATTAAAATTAAAAAGATTGTAAGCCTTTTTCGAAGCAACAGATAATTATATAATTATCTTGCCTGATCTATCTGTATACTACACAGAACTATTATTGGAGACAGAAAAGTAAATTATCTAAGTTGGGGATGCATACTCACGTTTTCAGATCATATATTTTATATTTTGTAAATAAATCTACGAAGCAAGGATTTAAAGGCTGGCGAATAATTTAGATCTTAGATACGCTCGCTTATATTGAAAACTCTATCTCTTCAGATTATTCTATCGATATCCAAATCGTATGTACATACCTATATATGTAACGCATACATAAAGAATATATAAAAAGTAAAAAAGTATAGAAACGAGAAACCGTCCAGTATCGAATTGCGAATTATTCCATATAGTTGAAGTAAAATAGGTTTAACTCAGGTAGGCGGATATATAAGTTAAAAAAGGAAAACTTCATTCTATGCATTTATGAATCACGAATTTAACAATATCTTCAAATAGCTTAATACTTTCGTTATTTTTTCTTTTTTCATATGGCTAATTACTCAGGCGATGCCGTTGACACGTGTGACGCGGTAACTGGCACAAAGAAGCGACAAAAGGGAACGAGATGAGCAGTGGCCACAGTCGATAAGTGTTATGCCTTTTTACCGATCGAACACTCACTATAGCTACAACAATGTGTCTCCAATGCGATTCATTTGTACTCTACTCGTGGAGAGGAAGGGACTGTTTTTAATAGAATACAATCCGAGAATACATGTCTGTTACAGCGATACGTCAATAGAAAGCTTCGGGCAACTTGTATATTCCTCGTGTTCGATGGAATCCTAACAATCGGTTATATAAAGAAAATCAACTAAACATTGATTTTATGTCCCGCCTTTGTAGCCATTAAGCGCCCGATGGAGGCGATTAATAAGATTTTTCACTTGACTAGTTAGCTAATCAGAATGCGAATACATACACACAATGAAAGTATTGCATGCTTGGCGTATGCTTTTTAAAAGTTGGCGACATGCATTTTAACAATTTCGAATGAAAAGGGTAAGGAATGAGGGACTTGGGAATAACATACTGTTGTTCACATTCATGTACAAAATATCGTATAAATATTTGTCGTCGAATGACTCTCCATGAATGCTTCCCGACGATGGTAATTAGAAATTTCAACGAGCTACTCCGTAAATGAGTATATTATAGTTCAATGGAGAAATAACTGTCGAATGATGGCTTAACATTTCTAGTTGTAATAATTGTACTCTCAGCAATCTATTATTCGCGGCAACATTTAAAAGTTATTAATCATTCAAAAAGTAGTATGTGATGATAGCAAAAAAAATCATTTTTTTGATATTAACTCTATGTTCGTATCGCGCTTATTACCATCATCTAACTAATTGTATTCGCGTTCTTTTACTGCTACTGTAACGACATATCCGGTTTTAGCTGTTAATCGATATTAATTTCAGTATTGCATCGGTGGAGGTAAATTCTATTTTATTAAAAAGAAAAAAAAAAAAAAATTATGTAAAATTACCCAAAAGGAATATGAATAAATAGAATTATCGACTTCTAACATATATATATAATCATTTTGCATATTGTCGATAAGCGAACCATGACTTTGGTAACATAACCAAATTAATAAAATTTTATGTCAACCTTATTGCAAAGTAGATTTTGGAAGCGTGCTTTGATTCTCTTAAACTTAAGTAGGATTTATTTTATAAAATGTGAATTTAATAATGATATTAGTAGTGTTTTCGTTTTTGTCCTTTATTTGTCCTGGCATTAACTAAACGAAATCAACAATTTAAGCAAATTTCCTTCTTAGCTAAGAGCCATAACTTTTTTTATCTCAACACAGCCATCACAACTTTGGGCGTACAAGTCTAAATGCATTTATGTTATATTAGAGGAAAAATTTTTAAGCGATGGCTATATATCCTTCCGTCCAGTCAATCCGGTTTAATTTTTACTATAAATATATACATACACTACATATACATTGACTATGACAGCAATGATACAAGTATTGAGAGAACATTGTGTTTCTAACAAAACCGTTTTATGTCAGAAACAGAAATTTGAACAAAATTTCTTACAGAGAGCTTGGCCTTCTTTAAATATCATTCTCTCTAATCTAAAGCATATTTAAACTTAGTTAAAGTTTATGTACGCGTTAGATTTAGTTAAATCTACATGCATATGTAGAAATATGTGATTGTGGGAGTTTTTGTGCATTGTTTAAAACTTTATAACAGTGGTGTTTACCAAAGACGCATTCAGAGGGAGAAAGGATAGAAAATTTGCCAACGGCTATTTGATAATGTTTATTACACCAGGAAGCTCCCACATGTGATATTCAAGTTTCTCTCTGACGGAAAAACGATGAAAACGCAGAGGGAGGATAATATCAAGAGTTTTTTCTGCTGTTATTTTTGGCTACAACAGATAACTAATCCTACATATATATATGTATATATATATATATACATATATATATATATATTTGTTATCGTTGTTGCTGTTATTGTTGATATTGATGTTGATGTTTGGAAAATTTTTAAGGGTTTTACTACTCAACCCTAAACCATATATAGACTGCTCCAAGGCTTGAAAATATATTACCAATCTTTCTCAAAAGCCTTTTCTCTACATACACGAATATACACTGATGCTCGTGATTATACTATAAGCCGCATTACATATCTGTGTCATTTTGAACGTGATAATGTTTGTTTAAACCCAAAAAATATACATATATATATATATAAAGTTATATAGAGTATATCTGTGTTTGGTTTTTAGGGTAACCTAAAAACTTTTTAAAGGCTTAGAAAAAACTTTATAAGCCCTTCAAAGATTGCTTTTTATTTCCTTCATCTTTCCAAGTGAGAAAAATAATTGAAGAGTAAAACACACCCAGTCTCAAATAATCACAATAGAAGTAAGTACGTACATCTTCCCGAGAAGGAATATTCGAATGTTTATAAATTGAATGTCAAACAAAATTTGCTTTCTATCGCCTAACGCTAGAAGGACCATCAATGGTTTCTTTCCCCCTGTTAGTTAGGCTTGTTTAAGTTTGTAAATAATTCGTAGTAAATTAGTAAATTATTAAGAAGAGAAATAAAGTGGAAATAAAGTTTTTATCCTTGCAAAATAATCAATCATACATAGATAGAGCAGAGGGAGCGGGCTGCTCATCTACAATTTTATATCTTTTTCTTTAGATATTTTCATTCTTAATGGCTTACTTCTCTCGATGACTCTTAAATTGCAAATTGTTGCTTGCTTTTAGTTTAGTTACTTATTTGGTTTACTTTTGTTTGCTTTTGTTAAATACATGCAAATTTATGTTTCGTATTTACTTAAGACCCATCAAGACATCAATTATTTGGTTATGCAGTTTGTGATGCTGAAAGAAGAGAAATAGGAAACACTTTTGCTTGGATTAGCATATTTGACCTTTCGGTTCAAAAACATTGGAAAATTTTCTATTTGGTTACATGAACTTTATATGAAAAACGAGAATATATGCAAATATATGCAAATAAGAGCAAACAAAAAAAGTGAGTTCATTCTTTTTTTTACTATTATTATCATTGATTAAAAAAAAAAAAATAAAAAAAATAAAAAACGATTCCAATATTCAAGCGAAGTTATAATAAAACGAGTCATGAGTCTTTGCTATTATTTGAGAAAATTATTGCTAAAGGAAGTGTAGAAACTTTCAAGTGAATTTCGCATTCTTAATAGATTTCTCAGTTAATTTGTTTCAAATATTTATTTATTCATTCAAATACTGGCTGCAGTGAGTAGACGCAGACAAGGAAATTCTTTTCAGAAATCTCTTATATCCTTCTGAACACCATTTTCAATATGGGAGTGATGTTTGTCATAAAAAAAAAAAAAAAAAAAAAAAAAA
>CCAG010021056.1:0-30337 GCA_001077435.1 Glossina morsitans morsitans
AGTGTCAAAATGGGAGAGATGTTTTTCATAAAAAAAAAAAAAAAAAAAAAAAAAAAAAAAACTATATAAAACGCACCCACTATCTCAGCCGTTATTTTCAAAAAGATAACTTTACGTGACGGTCGTAGTCAGTTTATTATTATACATTGGGAAGTACTTGAAATCTTTGCTTGTGATAGTGCAGTGATAGTTCTCTGGATAGTATTCATATAAAATTTGTATCTGCTCCGGTCGCAGGTAAGCTTGGAATTCATCATTCCATCTTTTAATTAAACTTTTAGTCTAAAGGGCATATCATTAATACGATGCTATTGTTTTCGTATTGACACGATTGTGAAGTGATTACAAGTATTTTCGATCAATTCGCAATGTACTTGAAATTTAAGGACATTCCAATAACAGACATGGGACTAATAAACATCATTTGCAAAGTCGTTCAGATATCTCATATTGATTGTGACTATATAATACGAATGTGATTGGCTCACCATCCCTTGGTGGTTAGTAAAAAGTGTTCATATGCATGGATAAATAGAAATCAATTTTTAGATAGAAAAGCGAATACTTATTACTTCGTGCGAACGTTGAAAGAAAAAGTTTCGGTAACAATGATAGGAACGAATATCTGTTTTCAGTTCCTTTAGATCATTTTCAAAACCCACTGAACTGAAATTTTTTCCACATTATTCTAATGATTTCATTTCATAAATATCGGCATAGAATATATTTGCTATTCTTCCAAAATCATGATTAAAGACAGAGAAGTGAGATGAACTTAAGAATCGGTTTTTGCTTAACCGTCATTACAAGCAATTAATTAAGTAATATATCATACGAAGATAGTCGGAGATATTCCGTGATAGAGAGAGAGAGAGAGACACTGCAAATGAATACCATGCATTGATTGCATCCTATCTCAAACAATTGCTCATCTTAACGATTAGTTTATAGTTAGTTGTGCTTCAAATTAAACGAGCTGAAGATGCCGTTAAGAAGATGTTTTTTATAATATTACTGGATTGGCGTGGCTATTTTGGTTGAATAAAAATGCAACTTTATGTTGTGTTTCTGTTGTAGATTGTGAGCGCGGAACAACAACGCGAGAAACTAAGGTATCCTCAGTTTATCCTCAGCTGCAATATTCAAAGCTGATAGCTTCATTTTTACTGCTAGGGGAATGTTTCCAACAAGAATGTTAACACGGACGGACAGACGGGCATGCTTAGAACAATTCAGTGTAAAAGTGTAAAAAGTCTACGACTAATGACGTAAGCAGCTGATAGGCGTTTACGAGAATATTTATTCTATGTTCATGCGTTTGGAAGGTGGTTTCTGGGCACTTTCTTTAAGCCATATGTTGGCCAAACCTTTTCTGCACATACATAGCAAAAAGAAAGGTACCTAAAAAGAGCAAGAGAATTTAGGCGAACTTTCTATTTACATCTTTTAATTTTTTTCATATAAGTACTGATATATAAATCCACGGGTTGACGTTCTGTAATGTAATATATAATAATATATAATAATATATATATATATATATAGATATATAAATATATATATATAAAATAATATGTATATGTATACATGGATAAGAAAATTGAAAAATGTATTTGTACGGAGCTTATCAACATCCCTTAATGTATATGAAATGAAATGTGTTGTTTTATGGTGTCATGGTAAAATGCAATATCAACGTACTTTAAGGGTCAGAATGACTTGGAAAAATCGTTAATATCATGCCTCTCACGCACGTGTGCGTTGATGTAAAACTTTACGATGCATTTGCTGGAACTATAAAAATATTGAAAGCTTTTCTACTACATCCAGAATAAAAGAACAAATATTAATAAAATTTACACTTTCCGCTTTCTTCGATCACTTTGGATCAAAATGACTCTGATTCGGGCGATAGATCCTAAAGATAATCATTTGTATACACATATCCACGCATATACAGCCCCATCAAAGGCAAGACTGAAAATGTTTGCGACTGATCGATCAATGGAAACCCGTTATTATCTTCACTATAATTATTATTATTATTATTATTATTATTATTATTATTATTATTAAATAATTTATACTTTCAAAGCTTGTACACGATAGTAAAGTAAAAGTTTAAATCCTTTATATGGTGTGTCAGCTGTGTCAGTTATAAAATGAAATGAAATAATATGTTAATGCAGTGCAAACACCTATCATCTTTAAGGTGCTTTCGTATCCCGTTCCTAATTACGTATGCATGAAAGGTTGTAGATGTAGAAAAAAGTTTGCGGAAAATAATGAAATCGTTTTAATTCGCCTGATGTGTGGATTTTATTTTCCTAAACTTTTCCTTCAGCCTTAGGATAAGGCATTTATTTCATTTAAATAAAATTAAAAATCAAATTGCATTGACGTTCAATTGCTTTTTATTAGATTCATCTCAGGTATTTAGTATGGTGAGAGCTTTGAAAGTCCTTAGTTTAATTGGAGGAGGAGGATATAGAATGAAAATATTGAGTATTAATGCAGTTTTTTTTGTGAACTTTTTCTCGAGTTAATCGAAAAAAAAAAAAATTCTACCTACTATGCTAGTTTGTTGTTGCTTGTTCTGCTATATTTTAGCATGCCTGTGACATATCACTTGCTTTTATAGTGGACGTGCTTTTATGTTTTATTTGTTTATTGTACTTCTAACGACAATAGCAAAGGCAATGAAATACCTTTTTAATATAAAGCACGTTTAACTTTGAACCAAGCAACCGATCTATTGTAGCTTTTAACTTTTACTTTACTACAGTTTCTTTCTCCGAATAATTCTCTCGAACACTTACTTACAGGTACAAGCTTATAGTTTCGATATAGTGTTCGAAAGCGTTCAGCGTAAAAAGAAAAAATCGAATAAAAAATCAAAATTAAATTATTATTGAGTCTATGCATTATCATAACATGAATTAAACTCTATACCAATTGTGCTACAAGATTGTATTAGATTCGCGTGGATGTATGCAACACCTAAATGGACTTGAGATTTTTACTTGGGTTTTTACTATTCAGAAGCACTTTCTGAATCGATATACACCTGTCTGTATGTCTATCCGTCTGTTAATACTATATTCTTATGCTCAATCTACGGGTCGCAATCTGTTTGTCTATCCATCTGTCCATATTGTATTCTTATTTTCAACCTACAATTCCTCAGTTAATTTAATGAAATTTTGTATGTCGACTTGCTTTGGTCCTAGCATGAGCGTTATACAAAATGGTTTGAAACTTCTTCGTTGGTTAAAACTTGTCGGCGTATCCAATCTTTTCAAAATATTTGATGATCTTATGACATTACGATCTGTACCAGACCAGACATCGGATGGACGGAGCCAGATAACGATAGAAAAACAGATCGAAGGTAAATCGCTTAATTCTAGTTCTAATTACCTAAACAAGCCATACTCTAACCCGAAAGTAAAAGGTGACGGGTAAGAAAGCCACTTCTCTTAACCAAGCCGAAAGTAATTGCGTTTTCTGAAACGAAGCGACACTCTTAAGATATTCCCCATTTCTTGCGATATCATTTTGGCCAAATCGATAACATTTCGCAGACTTGTGAAACAATTCGTGCTGTTTATAGTGAAGGTAGTTGCTCAAAATGTACATCAGTGGCGTTTCGCTTTGGAAATTTCAATGTTAAAAATATGCCACGCATTGTTTGTACGGCTTTTGACAACATCGATGAAATTCTTCCAAAAATTGTTGAAAACCGGAACATTTCATTTTAATATGTGGCATCTCTGCGAAACTAAACTTTGAACCATTTGCAAAAGATTCCATATTAAATAGAAGCTTGATGTTTATATACCCCCTTTACGAGTGAACAATTGAAAGAAGTAAATTTCCATTAGTGAATTTGTACCGAAACGAGTTGGTTGATAACGGGTGATGAAAAATAGATCACACATCATAAAATGTGCGAAGAAGTTGCTGTGAGAAGATGAAATGATGGCAAATGTCAATTTGATACCGTGTAAGGTAATGCTTTACGTATGGTTATTGTTGGAGACGGAATCGTAAGCCATGTACTGCCAATCGCTAGCGTTAATCGACCAAAATTGATTAATTGCTAAGCGGTTATGTAACACATATAAAATCTGATTGAAAGGAGCTTGACTGAGAAGTTTTGATGCATCCGCCTGCATGTAGCCTTACAGAGCTTGCATCATTACACCCCATATCTTTTATTACGTTTTCTGCGCAAGGCTGGCTTGCCGATAGGCCTCCAGAGGTTATTTGATAAAAAAGCATTGTAAAGCATTGGTGATGATTAAAATTGCATATGATATGTACTGTAATAAAATTCATTTAAAATACGAGAACAAGGTTTTTGAATTTGATGATAGAACGCTCCGAACTTTTTTAGTATAAATTAAGTATAACTATATATACCTATATGAAATGTTGCACTCACTCACTAGTAAAGATAGATTCAGTTACTCGCAAAGGTACATGCACATCATTTGAATGCATGGAATGAGTAGGTGAATTCTCATCTACGGAGATATGTTTCTGTGTACTTTAAAATTAACCAATCCATGTTATATAGATATAGGAAATATTTCTAAAGCATCCTTTTCAATAAACAAATTTTAAAGCATATACATTTTAGGTACAGATGTAAACCTTCAATGCCTTATGAAATTTCTAAATAAAAAAAGGAAAAAAATTCCATTTTATTTTTCTCTTCAATTTACTTTTTCAAACTTGAAGGAATTGAAAAATATCACCACATTTCAATATAAATGTTTTCTTAGTTAGAGAGAAAGGGAAAGAGAAAGAGAAAGACAGAGAGAGAGAGAGAGAGAGAGAGAGAGAGAGAGAGAGAAAGAGTAATATATAAATAAGAAAAAGGCAAGAAAAGGATTTAAAGACAAAAACGAAAAAACTGTAACACCCAGCAGGAGAGATTTATACATACTTTTTACAATTCTTTTACTTTGTACCCTTTGGAGACTTATTTTAGTGTACTTTGCTTTTCACTTGATGGATACAAAACAGTTTGACGCAAAGCTCATATTGTTGCTTTTAATAAACTTTGAGAGAAAAAAAAAAAGAACGCAAGAAGAAAGCAAAAGAAAAAGAAAAAAAACGGAGAACGGAGAACGGAGAACGGAGATATTTGCAAGAAGCAGCAAATGTTAAAATTCCCTAAATGTGAAGGAAGAAGTTTGCTTTTCTTTTCTATTTGTAAAGCAGCAGTTTTTTCTATGAAAACTATAAATTAAATAAATGATGGCTTAGAATTTCAAATTCCTTAAGTGTATATATATATATATAATATATATATATATAATATGTACAAATTTTTGTTCTGAACAATTGTAAAGTTTGCTAAAGAGATCTCACTCTTAAGTTAAGTAATTATTTTTGGTGCATATTTCTTCTTGTATGTGAGAGTTTATCTTTTCATTATATATGTATATATATCACCTATATATATATATATATATAGATATATACATATATATAATAAATATACGCTACATATACATAAAATTATTAATTATAATAAATTTTTTCCTTTCTCTTCACTTTCCGGACATTCACAAGCCATACATTGTATGTGTAGTATAATCTTATTAATTATAATAAACTTTTTTCTTTTTCTTCTCTTGAATTTCAGTACTTTCACTATACATATTTTTTCTCTTTTATAATTGTTTAAAAACCTTTTCTTTTCACATGTACTTTGACTTTCGCAGAGTTCTTATATTGTTTTGTTGTTGTCTTTTTTTCTTTCTTTCTAGCATAGAATGCATTTCAATCGGTTATCACTTCTATCTACAGTCTACTGTTTATTAATCTCGAAATTGCCGGGCATACGCCCATAAATGCTTAGCCATTATGGTAGATTCAGAAATCACTTAAGTCTGTTCATATAACAATTTACAATAAAAGAAAATTGTGGAAACTAGAAATTTACCATCTAGTTGATCTTTTCGTTTTCTCTTCCGCCTTAGTGCGTAGTCCGCGCTTGTGTATTTTATGTTAAACAGGTAGAGGTGCCTATACGTTTGTTTTCTCACAACGTTACGTTAGAGTAGTGATATAATAATGTGAGAGGAGAAAATTGAAAACATTGTGAAAATAAAAGAGCTGATCTCGATTATGAACGTGTTAATATCCCTGTTAAAGTAATTACTTCCGCTACTAATCGGAAAAATAGAAAATAATTCAAACTGCATAAGTGTGGCTTAAGAGTGAGCTTTATGAGTGTATTCATATAAATATTCATTGCAATCATATTACAATTACTTTATGTGCTTTAAAATAAGTAAGAATATCGTGATGGAGCGAGGTCGTCCATTCGATATCCTACACCACTTTGTCCCATACAGTTATTCACTAGTTTTCTTAATAATACATCAAAACTTTGCACATTATACTCGTGTAAAAGCATTTTGTCCATGAAGGCCCGCCTATGGGCAAATTTAGCAAACTTACTTTACTTCCTAAATATTTTATTATTTTTTCAGTTTCTATGACAAAAAAAAAAAAAAACTAGAAAGTAAACTTTGTCTGCCGTATGTTTACAGTCTAACGAATAGACTTATGTGATCCAAATTCTGTATCGCTAACTGACCTTTTCTTTACCATATAAAGATGCAGTTTTCGTAGGAACGCAGGTCCAAGACAATACCCTAGCTGACTGTTCAAATACAATTATACAGCGAGTTTTGTCGAAAAATTTTGAAAATTCTAGTTTTCAAAATAAGACATTATATGGGAAAGGGTCGAGAAAGATTCGAAGCGATGCAAACGATTTTCAACAGCATTCGTCCTTGAATCAAAATTTCATCAAAATATCTCAAAACTTGCCATCTGTAGGTTGAACAAAAGCATACATGAACGGACAGACGAACTTAGATCAATTTGGAAAATGATTCCGAATCTATCGGTATAATAGAAGGTAGATAGATCTATTTTAAGTCGTTGTAGGTGCAACGTACGTCTGTCTGCACAAGCTTAATATGCCTTTGTACCAGTTTATGGGGTAAAAAAGAGCTTATGATGTGCGGAATTTGAATATTTTTCAGAAAGTGCACCCATAGGGTGCGGTTGCGAAAATTGCATAAAGTATATTAAACATGTCCATATGCAGGAATTATATGAAATTTATAATATATATAAATTATTCCCACAAGATATAATATAACTAACTATTTTTGTTATATCGTCTGATGAATACACAATTTGGAAATCTTTAATGTGAAGAGGAAGCAAATTGCATTCGCTTACGTTGTCTTTTTCTTTTTGTTTTTCGCAACAATACGTACATATGCGTACATGCTTGTGTTCATTAAACATTGTATACGGGATGATGTTATATTAAAAAATTTCGAACAAAATCTTTGTCTAAAAATTAATGCGAATAAAAGAGCGAACAGTTAAATGGGGAACAAGGGCAGTAATTGTGACATATCCCCCAATCGAGACGATGCGTGTGCGTAAGGTGTGTTAGATATTTGAAACAAAAATCTCATACTTATATACACTGCACGGTACAGCGTATGTATACAATTACTGTTCTAAAGTTTTTTTAATGAAAATATTTCTTTACTTTCGAAATATTTTTATTAAAAAATAATCAAAAAAAGAAAGAAAGTAAATGATTGGCATTTAGTGAATTCGCTCTAAACTGAATATAACTTCTTTCGCCTTTTTCGCTTTCCTTCTTTTTGTTTTTGTTTTTGTTTTTTTTTTTTCTGTTTGTTTTTTGGCCTGGCCAGAATTTGTCTGCAGGAAGCAAACATTTTATGTTTCTACGCAATTTCAATAAAATTTTATTAAAGAATTCCGTTTTATTTTTTTATTTTTTATTTTTTTTTGCTTTTTTTCCTTTTCAATCGATATTATTTTTACAAGGATGACACCAAGTTGGAAAAAAAAAATAAGTAAAAAAGAACAACAATAACAGTAATAATAAAAATAATAATAATAATAATAATAATAATAAGAACATGAAAAGCCATAGCAATAATAGCAAAAATCTTCAAATAACGGAAGTAGCCAAGAAAGGCAAAATAGCAAGAAGGAAAACTAATTTTCTGTGCGTCGCGAGCAAGGGGCAGGCCGCCATACCTTAACAGTTGCTGTCAATCGTTATCGCTTCGTTTCAGCTTACTTAAGCTAAAAATCGCTAGAAATTCTCCTCACTACGCTTTGAAATTTTCTACTTTCTTTATTCATGATAAGTTAATTGCGATCATTTGTCGTTAACCTTAACTTGCTGAGTGCGTAGACCTATTTTCGTTAAAATAGTGGTTTTTCGAATATCGCGATATAACTTTATCCGGTTATATGTCAATTGGCTCAAGATTGTTTAAGGCATAAGATATAAAGAGGATTGAGTGGCGTTGAGTGTCCGATATTCGACCAAAGTTTTAATTTTCTCCTTCCGTTTTTTTTCATTTTTTTCACTTTTGAGTTTGTTAACGGTCGTTATGTTTTTGTTGTCTTTTACAAGCGAAGCAAAGTTGTCAGGCTAAGAAAGAGGATCCAAAAATAATTGTGCTGCTTATTGGACATAACTTTAGACTATTCTTTATAACAGATGAATTTTATATATATATATATATATACATATATTTTTTTTTTATTTTTTTTTTCTCTTTCCTTCTCTACAGTAAGCATAATTTTGCCTGTCTTCTTTCCTTATTTTCTGCATGACAAACTGTTCATTACCTATTTTCGGCTTTGTCTCTGCCTTTCCTTTTCTTTCTTCTCTCTTCTTCTTACATCTTATTTTTGCCCGGCCATTTTGAGTCACATAGTGTTACATTTATTCGAATTCCTTTCAATATTTCAACTTATCAAAGTCCGCCTTAGATGTACTAAAAAATTTCAATAATTTTTATTTATTTAAGTTATTTGTTAAAAATGGTCTCCAGGCAGGGAAGCTTGATGTGCATCGATCTTAGTTTACCATCGCATACGCATGGAGTTCTAATCGGCATTTGGACATCACACAAGGTATGGGATGAGGGTATAGTCAGATAAAATTATGACCATTTTTAAATTCGAAATTCACTTAAGCATATGTCCGTCTGTTTGACTGTCTATCTGTTTAATATCGATGGCGAATGTATTGATATAAATAGTGGAACCTCCTGTACGTAGACTGGTATTGAAAATGGGTTAAATCGGTCAGAGGACACGCTTACAGAGTAACCTAAATTAAGAACAATACTGTTTACTAAGTTTTTTGCTGTTCATATTTGACATACAATGAAAAACTTCAAGTATATTTTACGAAAAGAAAAAAAAAAAAAGATCCGTTGCGCCCACCCAATGCTATATGAGCAGAAAAATTTGGTTTTTCTTCGTCGAGACAATCGATATTATTTCAATTTTAACCTGCCCGCTGAAGTATTTTTAATGGCTGCCGTATGTTGACTGTACCAAGATAGCGCAATCATTAGGTTTTTTTAGCAGGACGCGGGAATGAATGATTGATGGATGAGATATTATTGATCAAAAGCAACAAGGTTTTGATGATGCAGAGCACTGTTTGGAATTGTTTATACGTGCGATCTGTGACAATGGATGCGACATGGGACCATTAATACACACGAGAGTCAAATTGGCAATCAAAGTCGTTTGGAAGGTCAAAAGTCGTCTGGAGAGTAATAACGTTCGTATTTCGTGGATACGCATGGCATAATATTCATCGGCTATCTTGGAAAGATATAGAGGACATATAGTGAATTTTACATGGCGTTATGAGTTGGCATTGTGTATTGAATGACGAAATTCTAAGAAGAAATTCGTTAACCAATGAACTTATTGAGTGAGATATTTTATATATGTATACATATGCAAAATTTTGATGTGTCCCTTCGGTTGACTTGTGCTCTAGAAATACTTACGGTCATAGAACACGAAATAGGATATTTAAGTTTAGCATATTTACTCATCGTTGATTGGACTTCGAAAGGACTATGGATCCGCCCATTAAATAAACAGAAAATTGTGACAACAGATATTGTCAAGTGTCTTGCTATAAATGTTACTCAGCGACATCTCAAAAACGCAATAATAAAGATTGTTATCGGTGAACGTTCATAATGAGCAGCCGCCTTTTTAACACTATTTATACCGAAGGTGTGGCGGGGCATTTTTGGAAATAATTTTCCAAGTTAATGATTTTTTTGGAGTTAAAAATTTAACTTTTCGTATAGTGATTGTTAAAACTTTCCTCCAGCTTTCATCCTGGATCTAATTATGCATACTTGGTGTACACATGTTTCTCTCACGAGGTGTATCTTGACACCTAAACGATCTCTCTTCTTTTCATACCAAATTCGAAGATGCATTTCATGCAACTCAATAGACGACTAGAGAGCCAAAAGAAACTTTATGAAGAGTAAGGAAAGTAGAGCATTTCATTTACTATGGAATATATCGTAAAATGTATGGAATGGGAAGCACGAAGTGTTTTGGTAAAACGACGGCAGGTACCTCGAGCTAAATTAGAGACATTTGTATGCACTTTGTGTATAGGTTGCGCATATGAGTAAAAAAATGTCAAAGTGCTCGTTTTGATGGAATAAGAAATGGTGTTCTTCACATTTTTTGGAATACCATGAGGCGAATTATTCACAAAAAAAAAACTTCTTCGATCTTGGAATCATCCGCGAAAATGAGAGAGTACCGCAAACATAGGAAAGGAAAAAAACGGAATGGTTTTTAGTGCTACTCTATGTGTCAAATCATTTGTCTTATCGAGTAATATGTGGAAGTGTAGCGGACAATAAAGCGCTTTAACTATGTTCAGGGCATACATGTTTAATTATTTTATTATTTTGTAATTAAATTAAGAAAAAAATTAAAAGAGAATAGTGTTTAAGAATTATTCCACCGTTACTTGTTACTTGATACTTATTACTCGAGGAGAATGGTGTCACGAGGTACATTTTAATAGAAATAATTGTACATAAAATCGTGGCAGATGTAGTGCTAATGCTAAAATTTACATATATATTTCTAGATGATTTTTCAAATTTTATATGAATCACTTTAAGAACAATGATCATTGAAATGGATTGTTCTTGATTAGCGCATGAATTGAGACAATTAATAAACAAGAAGAAGAAGAAGAAGAAGAACAAAAAAGGTTGTTTATTTACTACTACTACCGTTTCGACGTCACCATCGGACCTTTTACAATTTGTGATGTCGACAAACTAACAAAAATTTATACAAAATAAAAGAAAAATAAATAAATAAAATCAATATGACAACATCGAGGAAAATGTGAAAAAATGAAACAGAAAATATTTTATATTTTCTTTATTTTTTGTCTAGCCATCATAATGCTATTGTAAGCACCTGGTGTCAGAAACTTTACGTTGTGGATTTCTTCACTAACTTTGTTTTTGTATCGACAAGAGGTCTACGTTTATTGTATATATATACAATATATATATATATATATATATATATATATATATATATATATATGAGTGAGTATGTTTTTTTTTTTTTTTTGTGTGTATGTATATATACTATAAACATAACACAATGTTGATAATTGAACACAAAAGATAAAAAGCAACAACAATAGCAACCAAGTTGTTAGTGACGGTGGTAAGCAAGCAAGAATATAACCAAAACTATCTCAAGTTGAGGTGTCTAGAAAAACAATCCACACACTTATGAAATGAAATGAAATTTCTTTTGAGAGAGAAAGTTTACGAAGCGTTAAGTAATCACTGGATAGGTATGCTTGTGTGTTTACGTGTGGGTTACTAACAAGCAGAAAAAAAAAAGGAAAAATTATCTGACGCCATCTTGAGCGCCATTTTTGTCAAGTCATATTACGCGTATTTTGATGAAACTTGATGTATACAGCGTTAAGCTTAAATAAAATAAAAAAAAAGAAAAAAAAAAGAAACCAGAAATACAAAATTACATACATAGAGCATATCCTTCCACCCATCCCGCTGTCTACTCGTCGCAACTAAACTACCTTAGCGTAAGTAAAAAGAAAAACAAACGAAAACAAAACAACATCACTGGCACAACATCAACAACTATGAAGTATTTGAAATAATTGATGCAGCATGTGGTTTAACTAGAGAAAAGAAGAAAAACATTGGTTTGAGAGGAGCTAAGAGAGTTGTTGTGTTATACGTGAACGTATGTAAACGAAATGCACGGTGGAAAAGGAAAGGTGAAGGAAATGAAAAGAAGAGAAACACAAACACGAATGCTGAAGCATTTGCATATATTTATTTATTTATTTTTTGTTTTTTTTGTTTTTGTTGTAAAAAGGAGAATATTCAAAAATTTATAGAGCACATATAATTTTTGACTATGTTTTTGTTTATTTTATATACAATTTTCTGTACAAAAGACAAAAAAAAAGGTAAAAATTTGTAGTGGAAACAAATTTTTTACATAAGCACATGCCACCAAACTGATTTTCTTACGTTGAAAATAAATATATTTTCAGTTTTATTGTTTACAGCTATAATATTTTAGTGTACCGTACACTTTACTATTCGCGGTATTCCCGGTACAATTTGAAATTTAAATTTCTCAAATATTGCACAGCATTCGGTTAGTTTAGTGTGTCTCCTGTTCTATTGTGTTTTCGGTTTTTTCTTTTCCTCTTTTATTTAGTGGGTAACATATGTTAGCTATGATGTATTCAGGCAGTTTCAATTGCCGCTGCTACTGCTGCTGCTACTGTTGTTATTGTTCATTCTAGTCGAATGCGTCGTTGCTATTACGGCTGCTCGGTCTATCTGCTCTAGGTATCGCGAAAATCGAGCCTCATCTTGTTGTCATGCTTGCATAATCAAGGTGATTCAACGAAACTGTTAAATGCCAACACATGCTTTTTTATTATTATATTCAATATGCGAATATATGCTCATGTACTCATGTCCTGATGAACGTATTTGTCTAATTTCGTTTGGAGTTTTTACATTTTTCTCTCGAATAAAACATTTAATAAATATAACGAAAATAGTTAAATTTAGTCGAAATAAGCTGAACAGGAAAAATTCAAGCGAAAATACTGCTGAGTTGCATACGTAATAGCGTGGGGTATCATTGTGCACTACCATAACTTTGCGATATGCGTGCGCGTCCCCTTTCTCTTTTTTCTTGTACAAGGGAAGGTTTTAATTTGATATTTTTTCTATACGCTGAGAAAGCGTATACCCGCAATATTTGAGGTTATGTACGTTCTATATGCATATATATATATATATATGGTTGATTTAAGTCATGATTTGTTTAATATCAATACCGATTGATCGATTACATTAAGAAGAAGAAGCTAATTGAACAACTATATTCGATGTCGAAAAAATTGCTTGATAGCTTCGTATCTCAAGTTTTAGAGATACAGAATCATTTATGGTTAGGTTCAGTGCATACTGAGTTCTATGATGTATCATAGAGTCATAGTATTGTGAAGAAGACTTCAAAATTTTTGAAATAAAAAATATCGTATTGAAATGTCGGTCTTGATGAAATTTATGCCATGATTTATTCAGTTTAACGAAAATACTTGGTGAGGCTTAAAATCGTGTCGAGAGAAAATATTGCTTATGGTAGCACTTGCTTCGTAATCAGTTTTTAGAATGTTTTTTTCTGGTTTCTAATTATTTTAAGAATTTTAAGAAATTAAGATTTTTTTCTTTTTTTGATATGAACATTCAATGATGGGATGTCTGTTATATATATACATATGTGTGACATGCTACAGTACAAGTCAGAATGTAATGGGGATAGGGAAAGAGAGATAGGGAGTGGCCGCAGCGTAGTGAGTGTGTGCTCAATCGGTAAGTGTTTAGGCCTTCATTGACCGAGCTCCGACCGTAGCTGCCACGATGTATGGTCGACCGCACTGAGATTAGAATTTGCGAAAAACGACTTGTCACTCGCGATACGTGTCTACTCGATTATGGAGTAGCCGAAGTTCCGCCAACTTTATGCAACATTCCGTGAAGGTCATATTGATAATTTAACAAAGCATTATTCAAAGTTTTAAATAAAAAAAAAAGTGAAAGATTTCGGATGGAATCGCATCCTTAATGACGCTGTAATGTAATAGATATGTATACGCGTGTTTTTAATCCGCTTTATATCCTTTTTTGATGTTTAACTTTTATTTTGAGCTTAATTCGTAATAATTGAATTATTTAACAAAAATTCAACTCATTTAACATAGGAAAAGAGATAGAGAAAGAGAGAGAAATAGAATGCCATCGGTAACAAAAGTGACCGTAGTTTTCTTACTTTACTTCTCATTATTACTGTTATTATTTTTAAAATAATATTAAACTTATTGCGCCTCAGGATGCCTAGCTTCAGGTGGGAGGTACTAATTTATGCTTCAATGCTTAAATTCGTGAGCTGTTACACTTTATTATTGCGAAGCAATAAAATCAGCGACAGCTGCAATTTTTCACCTGAACAATTCTCAAGATGAGCTATGAAAGTAACTTGGAAAAGATTTTTTTCTTCTCTACGTTTCAGTGCATAAGCTTGTGGATGGGTGTGTGCGTGTACAATACTTCTTCTTCGTTTCTTGCTTATTCGTTTTTTTACACTCTACAAGTCTTTTTTTTTTTTTTTTTTTGAATGAATGTAAAAAACGCATTACATTAGTTTGAAGCGTGGAAAAATTTAGTATTTTAATGGTATTATTAAGGGATCGTGGTTTACACGGGGCGCTGATAAAAGGGAAAAGGGGATAAACGCGCCTGATACTTATACAACAAAAATTTTATTATATTTCGGATTACGCCAAGCCTGGTAGCAAGTGTAGTGATATCAGTAGTATGGCTTTTACTGCTCCTTCTTAGGTAATTAGAGTTGCTGCTCTGCTTTGCGTAAAAATGTGTATTTGCAGTGACAACGAAATACATAGATATTCCAAGATTTAGTACAGAATAGAAATTAGAAGAATCTTAGGGACTTTTTGTATGCATCCGGTATCTGACTTCTTGTCAGACTTTTTGCGTATATCAGCAATAACGCAAGCTTTACTATGCCCGCTCTTACATTCTCATTATTCGTATGAACATAAATAATTCTGCGTTTTTAAGCGAATAATGGCAATGCTATGCAAATGAGTGTGTATGTACGGAAAAAGATAGAACAACAGATATGTATGCAGCAAATATAAATTGTGTTCTTCTCATCGTTTATTTTGAAGAGTTGAAAAATTCTAAATTCAGAATTTTCATCTACCATACTATCCAGTCCGTATTCACGTTAAAACACAAAATTACTAATGTTTCGGCTTTGTAAACGTTTGAGGATACGTCCGACGTCAGCTCAAGGAACTATAGGCAGAATCCGTGCCTTCACATAAGAATGAGAATGAAAGAGGAAGCATAAAAATGCGTGCTAATTAACAGCGTTACCATCGTTATTGATAACAGATACACACGAAAAGTCCCTAAGGTTCTCCTAATCTCAATTTTGAACAAAATGTTGGAACGTCTGTGTATTTCGCTGTCGCTGGTATTTGCGTTGCTTTTTTCTCTTCTTTTTTTTTAACTCAATATTACGTATACAGCTGTGAGCCATATTATACTTACCATGTACATATATTTTCTCTCCTTTTTTTCACTAACCGTCTTTCAAGTTTTTGTTTTATTAATTACATGTCTACTTTTTACTGTCTAAATTACAAGAGTGTACAGTTGTTGGTTTAGTTAGTTAATGTTTCACTTTTTTCGCTCGCGCATTATATGCTGCACACTGTTAATACTTGTTGTAATGCTTATTTGAAATTAAGATAAGGTGAGATTATAAGGGGCTTAAACTGAATTTTTTAATTACACCATAACCGGCAGGGAGCCCAGGCTTTCTTCATCCTTCAGAACATTAGGTAACACGAACGATATCTATTCATATCACATTCATTTCATTCATTCAATTAATATTTTCATAGACATATGAACTGAAACTATTTAATGCATTGAATCTGTTGCTAGGCTTAACCTAATTTGGACTTATTTAAAGCTGTCTGAATGTCCAGACAGGTATATCATGGAAAATGCCAAATTTTGAGAAAATCAGTGAAAAATACGCTTTATGCCGAGAACCTTCTAACCGGGAGACTTTGCCGAAGAATCTTATCTCGATGTCTGTCGTTCATCGCAAACATTAAGCTAATATCTGTAATGTTTCAGGATCGTTCCTCTTTATATTGTCTCTTATAGGTTATAGGTGGCGTAGATGTTATGATATTAACCGGCAGACCTACAAAAATTTTCCTTCCTTGCTTCTGACAGGACTCTTGGCGAATTTTTCCAGGTGCTACGATTGTAATCATAGGTATGCTAAAGTTTTTGGTATGTTAGCTAAGATTTTTCTTTCTTGTTTCCATTATTCCATTCCATTACTCCATCCACCAAAAAGGAAAAAGAGAAGGAGGACACAACGGAGTAAATGTATTTTTGAATTTTATAGGCGCACGTTGGATGTAAGATAACACTGCGTACCTTGACGAACTCTTTAACAATACCTTTCATTAGCAAAGCACGAGGGTGCAGTCACAATATATTTAGTTAAACAATTTTATTTTTGATATCTGTTAGAGTATAAATTTGTTAATAGTGTTATTGTAAGTGACAGAAATGCGAAAAAATGTATATTCCTGTTCTGTATATTTGGGCTGAATACTTTACTCCAATTAATTAAATTAAGCCCAACATTTTTTCTTTTCATCGAGCAAACCAAAATCGAGAAGAAGGGACAAGACTTTACTTTTCTTAAAATTATCATTTGAAAATTTTATGTACATCGTTAAACTTGTTGGTAAGGTTACTATCACCCAAAAAAAAAAAAAAAAAAAAAATTATATGTTTGTATAGGTGACTATACAGTGCGGAAAAATTGTATGAAAAATGTTTTCAATACTCTATTACCTTTATTCGCAATCAAAGGGCGTATTTGCATAAACATTAATATATATATATATATTTATACAAATATATACATAAATATTGATACATATTCTTGAACAAGATTTCCTTTTTAAATAAAAGTGTAAATGTAGATAGATAAGAGCAAGTAAATAAAGATATGATTTATTACATTGCGCCAAAAAAAAAGGTCTGTTGCGTAATCTGAAATATGTTTTATATAGAAAACTGTACATTGAAGGCGCTTTACATCGAACCTGAACTTCGAAAGTATTCTTCTAATTTATCAGGGACTTGCTTTTCACAAAAAGTATTACTAATGTATTGGTCGGTCAGCTTAGCTTTCTTCTTTCTTTCATTCATTCATTCATTCGTTGCTTTTTCCGCTCCTTTCTTTCTTCGTTCTTCCATTCTCTCTCCATTAAGAAAAGTTTTACTTCCTACTACCGCTAGCTTTTGTCAAAATGATAATTTTGGACGATTTATCTTAGCGTATATACTGACAAAAGACTTGTAAATTTACAGGGAGAGGGAGGGAGAGAGAGAGAGAGAGAGAGAAAGAGAGAGAGAGAGAGAGAGAGAGAGAGAGAGAGAGAGAGAGAGAGAGAAAATACTTAAGAACAGTTTTTTATAAAGCCTTTTTGGAAAAATGTGGACAGTAATCTTATTTTCAATTTAATCGCTAAGAACCGATTTCTATGTAATAAGAATTATCATTAACTGTCGTCACTTCTTGGTATTTCTGTTTAGACGCCCGCTCGTTTTTTGAAAGCAAATAACAGTTTTAGAGGTTTCTACTTCACGGACAGACAAAACAACTGCACGGCTAATACGAACTGCATGACCTTAGGGATATATATATAAATTGAAATTAGACCGATCTATTTTAAATACTCTACTATTATAAGAGGCAAAACCAGCGATTATATATGTGCAGCCTAGATGTCAAGTATTCAATGAAAGCGGATCTCACACACACATGTGTTATATTTTCGAAGTTTTTCTTCTTCATACATTGGGCACAATTTAAAAGGAATTTTTATTGTTTATATATATATATGTTTATGTATATATATATTGTGTTCTTTTCTCGTGTCCTCTTTTATTTTTTTTTCTTTCATTTTATAGTGAATACCATAAGCTGCTTAACAGCACCACAACACCATTGAGTCATTAAAAAGGAATTTAAATATGGATATTTCTTTACTTTAGTAGGTTTTTTTCATAGTTCAAAGCAAAGTATGTTTTTAATTTTACTGTATATACCCATACACATGCATCTTTTTTCCAAGTATTAAAAAATATGGAAAAAAGTGCTAATCCCTTGGCATTCAACGGTATCCTTTAGGTTGTTTGTTTATATGTAAAACGTGAAAGTGGGTGGGTGGGGGCTAGTGGGAGGAAGGAGAGAGAAAAATTTTAAAATAATACAATACAATAATCAAAAAAAAAAAAAAAAAAAAAAAAAAAAAAAAATGCAAAATTCTATACAAACGTTAATAACATGTGAGCTTTTAAAAGCTTTTAGGATTAATAATAAGCCTGAAAATATTCCGGTGTTCGTTGTCTCGCCCCTCAGTTCCAATATATAATTTTTTAATAAACAATATTTTAGAGAGAATCCATAGAATTTATATATAGAACACTGTGTTAAGCTGAGTAAGATTTACTATGGATAAGTATATATTTAAGTGTTGTAGACTTTTTGTTTTTGTTTTTTTCTTTTTCTTTTTGTAAATTAAATTTATAGCATAAATTAAGAGGTTTTAGCGAACACATTGTAAATATTTTAAAGTTTTTTCATTCGCGTACAATTTTTTTGCCTCGCCGTTAATGACTATTTAACGTTTCGTCGAGGAATAAAAAAGGAAATGTGAACGAAATGTTGTTAGTGCACTATGCGGTTTTAACTCTCTTCGGTTTCATGTTTAATTCCATTAAATGCTTTGATTTTCAATGAGGCTTAACATTTTTTTTTTTTTTTTTATATATATATACTATGCATACTATTCGAAATTCATTACGTTGAAATAAGGGAGAGAAGTTACTCAGATAAAAACTCTTGGTGATATACATACAAGTGAAATAATTAACATACTGATGAGTTGAATGCAGAGAAAAAAAACAAAAAGGAAAAAAGAAAAAAAATACTGAAAAAGTCCACACTCTAACACCCAACCAACGGCAACAATTTGAATACAGTTTGAAATTAAACAGAAAGAAGAACATTACACAAATAGAATAAGAGAAATAGATATCAAGCATAAAATACAGTGAGTCTAAGGTTCGGTAAGATTTAAAATTTAATTTTTAACCCCTTGCTCTCTCTAAACTTTTGTTTGATGATCCCAAGTACGTATCTTACACTGCGATAACAATAGAATAACAGATTTCTCTCCCTTTCTATTTGTTGTTTTTTTTTTTTTTTTGCTCTACTTTATCAACTTTTATACTTTGCGTTTGATGTTGTCTTATAAAGTTGTTGAAATTGTTGTTCTTGTTCTGCATTTACATCCATTTTGTAATGCTGGTAGATTATTGTTTTCCTTTTTATTTAAAGGGAGAAAAAAAAACCAACAAAAAAAAACAAAAAATTCAAGCATAAGTTGTGTGTGCATGTGTTGATCATGATTATTGAACTTTTGCTTGTATTTTTTCTAAAATTTCTTTGACTTGGCTTACGTATACTCCTGTACCTCCAGTTATATCCGTTTCCGTTAAGTTACGTTCTTGTGTTGTTTAGCGCCTTCGTTTAAATCCATTTTGTTTGTATTCCTTTTTCCTCCTTCTGCTCCTTCTGCTTTAGGCGTTTTTGGTTTGTTTAGCGTTTCCGTGGTTTTTTGTTTTTTATTTTCAGAGTATATATACATATATATATGTATGTGTATTTTGTGTATAAGTTGTATACAAGCAAAGTTTCGCTTCGCTGTGGTTTCGCATCCGCTGATCAAAAAAAAGAAAAATTCTTCGACAATTTTTTTATAAGACTTGCTTGCGAATTGTAACGCATGTTAGATACACAAGGCACACGCACACGCACACGATATATGTATATAAACAAATAAAACAAATATACATGTCTATGTCGATGGCATTGGCCATCCATCCATCCATCTCCAGAGATCTGGAAAGTACATTTGTCAACAATGCTCAAGCTAAACTGGCGCGAATAGCAGCATCATTTATGCTTTAACGCAGGTTGCAAATGTTCTCGGCAGAGGTAACTCGACATGTTTCTAAGCCCAGTAAAAACTTAGATTACACACACCATACCTCAGTGCTTGAAATTAACGGTGTAGACCCTCCTTTCTTTCTCATCATTGTTGCGACTCCGTCAACGTAATCTTTTAGGATAGCTGTTTTTAATTTTTGCCACGCTGTTGGTAACATCTCCATTGGAATTGCCGCCGCTGATGTTGAAACCGTCAGGTCAGGTGATATTATTCTCGATGTAGAAAGCTTTTGAGTTGCTTGCAGCTTATGTAGAAGCTTGCAGTGCCCGTTACCAATTTTCATTATCTTCGGAGTTTCCAGGCCGTACGTTACACATGAGATTGCAAGAACAGAGAGTAAAGACGGAGCCTTGCACCGTTCGTATCTTGTGCTTTATAGCGCAGAGTTTTGTCTTGAAAATAGTTGTCTATCATCTTATCCATGTACGGAGCGAACCCTCGTGTAATTAAGCTTTCTGGAATAGTTTCGCACACAGCCGTGTTGAAGACGTTCTTGCTTTTTGTGCTTCAGTAACCACTTCCCAGCTGGATTTTGAAAAGCTTGCCTTGGTTTTTGTTTTCTAATATACTGTAGCCATAATCTTTTTAAACGTTTGCCTACGTTGTTCAGCAGATAAATAGATCTATAGGTATATGGATTAGCTAATGGCTTCGCGGCTTTCTCTAACAAAACTATTCTTGGCTCGGTGGTCTGCTTTTCGAAATAACCTTTCATCGATTGTGTGCGTCCAGGTGCATAAGTTTCTGCGACTAGACTCTTTTCCCTGTTTGACTCGCTTGTTTGTTTTAAGAGGCCATCGATTATTTCTGCCTTTTCGATTGATTCGTTTTCTAGTTCGAGTAAGTCCTTCGCTGAAATGTTGACCGAGGTAAGCGTGCCTCTAAATATACGTTATAATATCTTTTACAATTCACCGACGTGACTATCTGTTTTTTAAGTTGGACACCAGGACTTGTGCGTCTCTCTCTTCTGTATATTGATGCTTTCTTTCATTTCAACTGCGGCTTGTACGTGAGCCCGATGGCCAATGTTGGAGCATAGCAGATAATCACACACAGAATAATCTTTACAAAAGCTATTAAGACTGAGCAGTTAAGCTATCCGGACAGGGTATCAATGCAGAGCAGAAACCTAGAGAGAACCGATTATATGTTACGTTGCTACATTGCTACATTTCGCTACACCTTAAAGACAATCTCTTGACTCATACAAGCTGCATTTGCGAGATCGGAAAATGTTGTGGACACATAACATTTCCCGGAAGATCCCGGAACTTGTGTCTTAATTTTGTATTCTGGAGTTTAGCGAAAAAGTAGGTAAAAAGTGAATAGGCGATGATTTGGTTATATACACGACACAGTAACTGCTGGGAATTTGCCGAGCATAAGCGACTTTCAGACTCTGCAATGTATGGTGTTACTTGGACAGTTTAGAAGGACTGAACATTACTCAAGCACACACACACACACACACACACACACACCCGTTAAATAATCGGATTATCGTAAAAACAAAATGTCTATCCGTCCTTGCCTTCATTTATTTTATAACCTATTGAATTTGATTCCGAAAACCAACAACATTGATTTAGGTTTAATAATAAGTGTTGTGTCATTGCTTCGAAGATGGTACAATTTGATAGATTAAATTAACATTAAATTAAAATAGCACCTTTTTCGATGGGGTTTTAGGGGTAAACTTTCAACTTGTTTTCCATTAATTGAAGTATTTCTGCAAACAACCCAAAATACAATAACGTACGTAGAACATTCTTCGTTGTGTTTTTCACGCCAACAAGTAAAAAAAAAAAATTGATTTAAATTAAAACAAGATTTCATTTCAATACTGCTGGGAAGCAGTAGAAGAAGACGAAGAAGAAGTCAAGAGCAAATAAAGGCGTTCGAGTGTAGAAGACCAGGGCTGGGAAAATGGAAAAAAAATTCGAAAAGAATTTTTTCCCGGAGTATTTGAAATTGTTTGAAGAAAACTCACTCTCTACTTATTTTTCATTTGAATTTCGCCTTTGTCAGTCTGTTTTTTTTTTTCGCTTTTCTGCTTATTTTACTAGAGAAGACGAATTTCTTTTACTTTAAAATAACAATAAAAACATGAAAAATAAATATAAATAAATAAATAAATAATATATATATATATATATATATTCATATGTATGGGTGTGTATACGTAGTGGATGTATAGTAAGTGTTAGTCGCACATTCCTTTTCCTTATTCAAATAGTAAGGGGTTCCGATGCTACCTAGAAGTCTGAGAGGAGAAATTGATGACAATGATGAATAACCTAACAACAACAACCTCGCAAACGACATCATCATATCAAAAGAAGCAATTTACGTGCAAAATAACCTGAGTGTCATGCAAATTTAAGAAAACGGTTTCATTTCTCTTCCTTTTTTTTCGTAGCAACCGACAAAACAACGACGGTATACTATACTTTTGCTTCCGTTAGTAACGTCCAGATATATACATCAGGGTTCGACTATATATATATATATATATATATATATATATACATAAATTGCATTATTATAAAATATGAGAGTCTGTTTAGTTATTTTCGTCTGTCCATCTGAAAGCTCAAAATCGCTAGCTTTGAAAGAGAAACAAGACTTTATTACTTAGTTATGTCAATTCCTTGCATTATTTTACTACCTAGCACCGGATTCTCGCGAAGTCAGTGCGATGATAAGTACGGCTGGTGCGTAAACATATCTTCATTAAAAAACAAAAAAAAAATATATACATATATATATATATAAATATAAAAATTTGAACAAATGATCCAAGAGATCGGATTGATCCAAACGCAAATACTGACATTTTCCGCAACCAAAAGTAAATGTAAACTTCTTCTCAACATATTAATTAGAATTTCCTCAACTAACAAATTAATTTATGATTTTTATGTCCTCGAATATATCAATCAATTAATCCATCAATTAAAATGTATGCAAGTATCATCGTTATGCTTTCCGCTTCGTTGCTACCTAATCTTTTTTTCTTATAAAACTCTATGGAAGAAATAAACATAACAAGTAAGAAAATTATATTCGCTTGTGACCGAATCTTTTATACCCATCACAGTGATTCTAAGAAAAAAAGGAAAAGAACTTAATTTTCGTGCCCTATGATGTTGTATGGTGTTTGTGTATTTGTGTAGAAAAAATGATTATCAAAATCAGCTGAGAGTTTCAATAAGAAAATACTTAATATACGAGAAAATATTATATAAATTTGCAAAACTTACCGGCATAGTTTGACTTCCGTGTAAATTGTTGATTGCGGATTGGGCCTCCTGTTGCGAGGTGAACTTTACAAAAGCGCAACCTGAAGAATGCAAGAAAAAATAAATAAATAAATGGAATCTTTTCAGGACCGATTTCCAATTAATTCTTAACATTTTTGTGTGCAACAGTGCTTTTAGAATTCTCTTAATTAATGAGTGCAAAAATTATAGGCAATAGGTACACAGGCATACAAGTCATCGATCTCGTCGATAAATTACTCGCTTGACATAACGGCGCCATTCACGATGCCGTATATATTCCATACGTAAGCGAACATTTATCGAAATCTTGTTACGGAAATAATCATTCACTTGATAATTCTCTATAACTCAAAGAGTGTAAGGGAAACTTTTAAATTAATTTTATTGTTCGTTCGAATTAAAAATTTATAAAAATTGAAAAATAAATTTTCTTGATTTAGATTTTATTGATTTAAAAAACGAAAAACAGACGCTGTAAGCAATGTAATGAAGCTTAGTTAAGCGAACACTTTTCTGTCAGGCGTACGAAAGCGCAGACCATAGAATCTTTACCTTATCGATAGAAACTGAAATGGAATTAAGAGACCCAAAATAGCCTTTGAGGCCAGGTTGGGTTACATAAATTATTATATTATTCGTACATGGCAATTTATTCTTATAAGAGAGTTTGTTGATTTCAAAGGGAGTATGAAATTTGCCATTATCGAAGAAATTCTGAAGAGTGGGTGAGTTGATTAATGCAATACTTTAACCGCAGCAACACTAACGCTTTGTAAGACACGTTGCGCTATCCATCCGCCTTTTTTGTTTCTTTCTTTCTTTTCCTTGAATAGAAGAAGAATATTTTTGCGTTCCGATAACAAGTTATGAATAGATTTTTAGTTAGATGTGCACAAGATGTGTAATATATATATATATATATGAGGCAAGTTTTAAGAGAACTCCTAAAAATCGTTGCTTTACCATATACTTATGAGGTTGTGTATGAAGTCACATTACGTCTGATATGTCAAACAACAACGAACGTTTGAATCATAAAGAATTGATCAGACAAAAATGCCAATATCATTACCGTAATAGCTGAAACTCGTTATGGCCGAGCTTAAGACTTGTAGTACATTAGGTTCTTGCATGTATTTTGGTAACTTTTTCACTTGAAAACGGAATTTATTGAGAAAAATTATTTTCAATATTTAAATAATCAAAATATTGGCCGGTCTTTCTGGCAATATGGCGATACCGTGTGTCAAGAGAACGATATTGGTTTAGCACTGATCCAATCATGGATTCATTTTCGAACTTCTTCATCATTTCGAAGCCAGGCCATGCTGCATCGATCCGAAGAAGCACCATCTCACGAATACGCTGGGTGAGGCAGAACTTCTCATTCGAGCTGCAACAGTGCCTCCTAGACACTCTGTGGCCGAGTGTTGTCATGTAAGAGGATGACTTTGCGTTTATTAACCGCTTTTTTGCTACAATACATCGCATATGGGTAGACATCCGCAGTAACAGTTTCACCCATAATACCTAAACACCCTATGGCCATGAATATTTGGGTGTCCTATGCAGATGGCGCTTGCAGAGCATTGCGCTTGGGATTGTCGCAATAGATCCACTTTTTATCACCAGTCAGTAACCGGCTTCGGCAACAGATTTCTTCAATTTCTGAATAACTCAATAATAGTAAATCGAATACTGTCATATATGGAGTTATATAGAGAAACGTCAAAATCATCGAATTTAAGTGTTGTGTACATTGATATTTTGCATTATCTTATCGCTTCCAACAAAAGATGCAGCTGGTCAATATGCAAGCTAGCATCTATATTAAAATGATCGCTGCAGTTTCAAAATCATTAGCTGTGCATGCAATTTCCAGAATTTGATTCATTGGAATGAGGTGGAGTTAGGTAAGTTAGTTACTTATCGTTATCCTCATCGCTAAACTAAATAATGATTTCTTTTTCGTGATTTAAATTTTCAATTACTTCGATTCCCAAGATCTGTTTAGATCTGTTAAAGTTGAGAATATTGCATTTTGTCAATTATGCATCATATCCCTAATCAGCCTTAATGTCTCCGTACGGAAAGGAAAATCCTTAGTCAATTGCAGAATCATTACGTAAACAATGAAATTGATTTCTTTCTTTTACAGGAAGTAAAGATAATCACCAAACTTCGATATCAGTCTGTGTAGGCACAGCCTGCAGATATTAATTTTGACTCATGATACACTCTACAAAGGTGTAGTAAACGTTCTCCATGAAATGTTTACAATTACAGAGAAGATACCTAAATTCATCAAGTTATGATCTGGCACTAGCAAGTGAAGTACGCAAAAATCTATCGCACGTATCAGCTTCAGTATTGATCTAATCAATGCGTAAAGATGACGTTTTCATCAGTTTTCATCAAATGCGTTCATATTTATGATAAATAAAGAGAGAGTCCACGATACCGACGCTTACAATCAGTTAATGAATGTGTTGCTACATTACGCTATACATACATAATTGCTTATTATAGCTCATTTTTGTGATTGCGTTTGTGCGTACATTTGCCGTTACATACGCAATTAAATTTGAATTTTCTCTTGTTTATAATTATCATAATCAATGTTTGTAATTATTCAAATGTTATTCGACATATTTATCCAAATAAAATAACGCAAATCCACATGCATATGGACGCATGGACGCATGGATACGTATTTGATATTTATTTATTTTTATGTATTTTATCCTCGTTGGCTGTTGACTCATAGGCATGATTTTAATTAATTTAAGTAGTGAAGTATAAAAAAAAAAAAAAAAAAGAAAAAAGAGAAAAAACAATAACGTTCCTTTTTTGTTTTTTTTTTTTTTTTTTTGGGTAAAAGAAAATAGAGAAAGGAAAACAAAAAACGAATTTTTAATTTAACAAAGTTATTAAAATTCAATTATTTTAGTATTTTGAAAATAATATGAAAAAAGTGAATGCTAATGAAATAGATTCCAATGAAATCAATTTAAATTTAATTAAAATAAAATAAGACAACCAGCCACCCACACTATCGCGCATATAACATAATTATTAGCTTAATTTAGTGCATGCTTTATAATTGGATGAAAGTTTTATGATTTTTTGTTTTTTTTGTTTTTTTTTTTTTGATCCCGTCAGCGACGAATAGAATTTATCGATTAAACTTCATTCTTTATAGATATTGGGATCAAAGCAAGATTGTGTCGAAATTTATTATTATTTAAGTTCCGTTCAATATTAGAATGTTGTTGAGCGGACTCGACTAAATTTTCGTTTTAAGATACATCCGCAATGAATGAGGCAGTGCTCAGGAGAAGACAAACGTCTTATGACATTCTCTGCGCACAAGACTCGTTTTATCAATATGATGTTGTTGAGTCTTTTCGCGCTCGGCCGATTGCATTGAAAATTCGCAATTTTTGAAACAAATTTTCATAATAAAAATTGAAATTTATATGACATCTGCGTTGTAATTTATGAGTGACAAGCAAAAAGCATAGACATGCGGGCGTTGCAAGTGTGTTCTTTGAAAACTTTGTTGGCTACATTATTGGACAAACGGACAGATGGGCAAATGGACAGATGGACGAACGGGCATGCTTAGGTGCATCCCGAATTTGAAACTGCCCAAGAATTTCTCATTTCTATGGGGTGTTTGTAGTTGGATTTTGCCCGCTATAAAGGTATTGAAAAAAAATGATATTACGACACATTATTAAACTGAGTAGGCGTGGTCGAATTTTACCCATTTTTGTAACGGGCACTACAGTATTGCCTATAGAATGTGTGTTTTTGTAATTTTATCTGCTGTAGTTTATGAGCAATTAGCAAAAAAAGCAATTTTTTATTTTTCTTGAAAAACGAAAGTCTTCTCACTCTACGTAGCACTGTAGGCGTGTCCTTCAACTGACTTAGCCCAATTGCGCGAAAGACCTATCAATGTTTCTGTCGAGCTTGAAGGCGATACCATCCATCATTTTTACGACCAGGAGAATGTTTACAGCGGATATTACAAAGACGCCTAAACGGACAGACCGACAGACGGACAGACGGACAGACTTAAATCGATTCATCCTTCGGTGACGGGTGTAAAAATAATAATATGCTTATATAAATGCTTGTATTATTATCTATCTATAAATAAATTATTAAAGATGTCCCTGGCTTCCCTGTTGCAACACACGATAGTTCTTAAATAATGTGTTCCAAGCCAAAGAAATTTGTTGTTGTTTTTTTTTTTCGTTTGTTTTCACTCATCTACATAAAAACATTTTTAGGATTACGTTAGAGTTAAACTTTGATCTTGGAAATTTTTCCAGTTTTTTATTTTTATTTTTATTTTTATTTCTATTTCTATTTATTTATTTTTTTATTTTTTTGCTTTTCTGTTTTTAAGAGAAGATACATAGAAGCGTTTTGTGTGCATTTCACTCCTTTTGTCGTTTCTTCTTTATTTTGTTCTACAAAGAAATCTGCTCTATGAACTTTGGAAATATTTGAAAAAATATCTATATGTATACAGTTGTATAGAGGAAAGTTTTAAAAAGCATTTACCTTAAAGTTAAATATGTTCAAGCATAAGGTCGTAGGTAGAGAAAAGAATCTATAAACAAAGACATATTTACAAATATAAGAAAGAAAAGAAATGGATGGAAGAAAAGTCTCAGCTAAATTTTATTTATGTAATGTATAAAATATATAGAATCTATCCCTAAAAGAGTGCTTTTATTGTATGTCATTTGTTAAAGAGGCCTGTCAGCATAAAACATGTGTACATATACATTTATGTATACGCATACCTATGTGGAATTTTTTTTTTTTTCATTTTGAAAAGAATAGTTTAAATTCAGAAGAGTAGTATGGAAGGATCGGTTTATTTAAACATTGCTCTATGGCTAATTACATGGCTCTCTCGTCTTTAGGGGAATTCGTGAATTCAAGGAAAGTAAAAATTTCCTCCTCTTGCCAGTCATCGGCATCATAGGCGCTGATTAGCAAGTGCATCACCCATAAAGGCAAACAAATAGGATTGGGAGGCTGTCGAGTGGGCCAGCTTTTAATGACTTCGTGTTGCATTTATTATCTGAACGCTTCGCTGTTCAAATAAATCAATTTTTGTTGGTAGGGTTCGGTATTAATAACTGATAATAGATAATTTCCTTCTGATCCAAGTCAGCACAGAGCAGCCTTTTCCTGGTAAAGTAATTCGATTCAAATCTGGCGGTCGATGTGGTCGGTGCACGTGGGTCTATCCGTAATCTTTTGCGAGTCGGATTCGATGCAAAAAAGATTTTCTTCTATATCTTTGGAAGAAAGAATAATAGAAACCAAAAGAAAAGAAGGAGTCGCTGTCCGCGTATGCTGTTTATGCTGCGTATGCTCTGGCACTTGCTTATGACACAACAAAATGACGTACATGTGAAGTCCTTATACCTACACTACACATTGTTCGATTCAAATTTTTACATCTCATATATAGGATATGTACATCTGATGTGTACCCTATACTCTCATTTGTTAATGTCTAAATAAATCGGTTTTCGTTTATTTGTAGTTTTTTACACCTTTTTGGATTTTGTTTCGAAATTTTCCACGAGATTTGTTTGATGAAATTGTTCGATGCCATCTCTTCGTTATGTGCAATCCGCACTTATTTGTTAAGTTTTAGATGTGACGAAAAAAGATTACTCAATATAAGCACATACATATAGATAGGTCGGGTGTGTGTGTGTGTGTGAACATCAAATACACAATCCTGCTACAACCTGCTACTACATGCTCCACTCCTCCATATATACACATATGTGTATATGCAATTGTGTGTGTGTATGTGTTTTTGTATGCATGCATATGTGTATGCGTGTATGTATGCTCATTAATACGCTTGTGTTCTATTTGTATTACTTTGGTCTTTTTGTTATTTGTCTCTACATATTTTATTTGTTTTATGTTATGTCTCTTACAGACAGTTACCTCTTATTATTGTTGTTGTTACCGAATGCTTTGGACATTTCTTAATTGATGTTTAGTAAGATTTATCTTAAACACATAATACAAGTGAAATGATTGCAAGAGGGTGCTCCTGTTGGATCTTTATCAACTTTGTGAGCTCGTTTATGTTGTGTGTGTATCGTAGGCGTGCGTGTGTGTTAAATGTACACTACAAATCAAATAAACCAAAATTAAAAGTTAAAATAATTTCATTGTAAACATATACGAGTCTTGTACGCAATCAACTAACTCCGCATCTGGGGGTATTTGTGTGTGCCCACTTTTGCATCAAAACGGATGACTTGATTTTTTGCTAAAGAGTTTTATGTGGTTTTCGTGGTTACTTTTGATTTCATGTATAAGCTTGAAAACTGTTCAATATCCAAGACAGCGAATATATTTTCTGAGCGTCACATATGTCTATTGTTAAAGTGTTCTCGTAAAGTGCAGCTTTATTTACAGAATTTTTGGTTATTTATTTGTTTATCATTTTTTCTCTTATTCTTATTTCTTTTTTTTTGTTTTTGTTTTTTTTTTGTTTTGTTTTTTGATTATATATATTTTATATAAAATTTAAGAAAGGAAATTTTTTAAAAACAACGCAAACATTTATTTTTTCTTTTTTTTCTCTCTGTTTTAGTTTCGTTTCCTCTCACATAGCTGCCCTCTTGCCAGTCGTTATGTAGCTCATCATAAAAATGTCATCAACAACGAATTAATGCTGTTTTTAAACTTTTTGCTCAAGTATTTGCATATCTACGAGTACTGTGTCCTGTCTCCTTCTACTTTTTAATCATACACATACACTCACACATGTACGTACATTCAGGCACATATATATATATATATATATATATATATATATATA